>ML109086.1:0-41805 GCA_003697995.1 Taxidea taxus jeffersonii
CCCCCCCGGGAAACAGAAGCCGTGTTGGGGGAGGGGGCGTAACCCCCTGCCCCTCCCTTCCCGAGCGAGCTGGGGGGGGTGGGGAGATAGTCGGGACCGCGCCGCCACGTAAGCAACACCCAGATTGGCTGACCTGGGTCACGTGCCAGCCGCCTCCTTTTCCCCCCCTCCACGAGGACCAGTTTTCCGAAGGTTTCTGGGGGTCGCGCAAGGGGCCAAGGAGGCCGCATGGCCCTGGCCTATCTCCAGAGACCCAGGGCGCTCTAATGCCGCTGCTTCTCCGTATCCCTGGCTTCCTATCCCGCTGTCGTCGACCCTGTCCCCCCCACTAGCCTCTCCGTACGGGTTCAGCATGGCTGCCGCTGCCCGAAAACGTGCACTGCGCAAGCGCAAGGGTTTGATCGGCTGGGGGGAGGCGAAAGGAGTGCCGGAGCCCGCGGGGAAAGCAGCAAAGCGCATGCGTTCGCAGGCACCCCCGCCCCCTCGCCATGCCTGGGAGCGCGCGCAGTAGGTGGGGCGGAAGCGGGCGCGGCGCGCAGATCCCTTTCGTCTGCTGAGCTCCTCCCTTAGTAACCCCTGCTGTGTGGGGCTCCCGGGGCGGGCTGATTTGCTAGCTTTTGCCTAGGTGTGAGGTGCTGGTTAGTTAGTCCTGGACAGAGTCTAGCGGAAACGCGCCCCGCCAAGTTGTCAGTGAAGGAGCATGGGGCCTGGAGATGCGAGGGCTTGTCGGGTGGGGCCCGTCCCGGGGAAAAAGGAGGGGAAAGGGAGTTTATCATCTTGTTGGTGCCTCAGGCGGAAAAGGAGGGAAAGGAGATGCTGACTGTGGATGTGGGCATCTTGTTGGGCATCTTTTTTTTTTTTAAGATTTTATTTATTTATTTGACAGAGACCACAAGCAGGCAGAGAGGAGGAAGCAGGCTCCCTGCAGAGCAGAGAGCCCAATGTGGGGCTCGATCCCAGGACCCTGGCTGGGATTATGACCTGAGCCGAAGCTAGAGGCTTTAACCCACTGAGCCACCCAGGCGCCCCTTGTTGGGCATCTTTTGTCTTAGGTAGCTTTATAGCCTCTTACTTCTGACCCTACCTCGACTTCGTCGCTTCACTGAGGGTTCCCAGCCTCGACTCCTTACCTTACACAAAACTTACCGGCCTTCTGGTCACTTTCATTTTTTACTGATCTGCTCTACCATTTCAGTTAAAACGCCTCTACTTTTTCCCAAGGCTTTGCCCTCTATATTCTCGATGTTGAATCAGTCCCATAAAAATCTAAGGATATGGTGGTTCTGTTGCTACCTAAAGCAAACCTTTTACTTGTTTATAGCCAGTAATCTCTCCCTTAACCCTCAGTGTATGGGTTCAGATCTTAACTCTAGTCCATAACCCCTATTCCCCACCGATAGAACAGAACAGAATAGCCAACCTGCAGGGGAGCTGGCGATTTTCCATTTCCCTCCTATGAACTGGGCCTTTTCTGTAATCCTTTATTATTGTACTAGAAGTTCTCTCTTCGGTTTAAGAAATTCCTTTTCTTTAGACCTGGTCAACCCTATCTATTACTCTAAAGCTATCCTCCATTTTGTTCCAATTTGCATTTTTTAACTGTTCTCTTCTACTGGCTTGCCAGCCTCGAAAAAGAAAAAAAACCTTACCAATATCGTGTCAACTTGTAGACTTTTTATTTACCTCTGAGCTACCCTGCAGAGTCAAGACCTCACAATATCGAAATTTTCCTCTCTCAGCCCCATTCCCACTCTTCAGCCCACTTCTTCCATTATTGAAACTTCTGGCAGATGTTGCCAAGGACCTTCTTATTGGCAATGTCAGGATGCACTTTTCAGTTCTCACCTTACTTGACCTCTGAAACATTTGATCTTTGATTACACTTCCTTCCTGAAATTCTCTACACCCGTGATTTCTGTGGCCAGCCTCACCTGTTTCTTTTCTTACTTGTCCAACTACTCAAGTCTCCTTCGTGGACTCTTTAGGCTCTTCTGATTGATTAAGGTTTGCCAGGATTTTGCCTCCGTTTGCTTCTAGTTCTGTTCATCTTCTCAATTTCACTAATGGCTCCAAACCTCTCAAATGTATAACTTTGCAGAGTTCAGAAGACTCTTCCTGAGCTAAACTTGCTACCAAATATTATTGCTTGGATAATCCTTAGGCACTTCAACAAGTTCAAAATTGATGCAATCTCTGCAAGCTGGTCTGCTTCTGTATTAGCCTGGCTAATTGCAGCTATTTAGTCACAAAGCCTGGAATCTGGGAGCCCATTCTCAATTTCTTCCTCCCGGTGCCCCCACAGCTTTATATCCACAAGACTTACCATTTTGCTTCTTAAATATTTACTGAATCACATTCTGTCATAGTCTTACAATCCGAGCTACATCAACAGCTTCCTAACTGATTTCCCTATCTTTAAAGCTGTATTGTCCAATATGTGGCCACTAGGCACATGCTGCTATTTGAGTTAGTATTAAATTCCTCAGTTCCGCAGTTGAACTGGTCACATTTCAAGTTCTCATTAGCCACATGTGGCTAGTGTCTATCATACTGGATAGCAGAAATGATAGAACATTTCCATTATTGCAGAAAGTTCTATTGAACAATACTGCTTTAGATTTTCTTCTCTGTCCCTGGCACAACACTGACAAGAGTGAGCTTTCGAAAATACAGCTCTGACCATATGCTACTGTTTAAACCCCCGATTAATTCCTCATTGCCTGTGTGATCAAGTCCAAATGCCTAGGCTTACAGAAAATCCTCTGATTGACCAGTTTTGTGTCTAGCCACTTCCCCTTGGGCCCTATACTCCTGCCATAATGAACTGTTCCCCAGACAGACCATTTTGGTTTATGCCTCTGTATTTTACACATACTGTTCTCTTACATGGAATAAGCTTTTCTCCAATACATCTAAGCCCCAAATCCATCATCTGAAAAGCCTACTCTTGCCTCTCAAATTGAGCTGACGGCTCATTCCTTGGTGTCCCTTTCTCTTATGATTGCACCTTTCATAGTGAATGGCATTTATGTGATTACATGTTTCTAACCCTTACTAGACTTTGATCTTGAGAGCAGGGTCATATTGTATTCTTTAAAAAAAAAAAATCCACTGTTCTTGGCACAGCACTGGACATTGTGAGGTTCTCACAAAGTGAGCAAATGCTGAAGGAAATTGATTCTTAAATATGTGACTTAGATGAAATTGTAATGTATATGTTTATCAGTCATCACTCATAGTATTGGGGAAATAATCATTGCAAGTCATAATCATGGCTGGCAAGTACAAATTGAGATATTTGAATGGTGTGAGGAAAGACAGAAGTAGAACAGCACAGGGCACCTTCTCAGAGAGCAGTGCAGTCCAATCTGGCCAGAATAGAATATAAGCTATAAGAGGTGAAACAGGAGAAGAGAAGACTGGAAGATAAATTTATCAGAGGGAGTGTTGTAAAAGATTTCCCGTGCCATTATGTTTGGATCAGGTGGGAAGTCACTTGAGAAATGACTTGATCAATCTTATGTCCTTGGGTAAGAGCCCTATCTTCACATTCCCAATAGCTAGCACTATACCTGTTAATAAACACCAGATACAAATGTCAGTGGTTGAAAAGAGATGAGACCAGTGATAGCTCACATTTATTGAGTATTTGAAATGTGTTAGGCCCTCTTATAAGTGCTTTACACGTATTTTTTTTCTTTTTAAGATTTTATTTATTTATTTATTTAGAGTACTTGAGCAGGGAGGGGGCAGAGGGAGAAGGAGAGGGAATTTCAAGCACATGCCTGGCTAAGAGTGGAGCCCGATGCAGGACTTGATCTCATGACCCTGAGATCATGACCTGAACCGAAACCAAGAGTCCAAAGCTTAACTAGTTGTGCCACCCAGGTGCCCCAGTGCTTTACATATATTAACTCTTAACTTGTATAACCTTATAAAGTAGATACTATTATTATTACCCCCATTTTTCAAATGAAGCAACTGAAGCAACAGATGTTAAATAATTTACTCGTGGTCACACTTTTAGTAACTAATCCAAACTGGGATGTGAACCCAGGCAGTCTGCCCATGCCCAGTCTGTTTTTCTGGTTGCTAGACACAGCAGGTGCTTTAAAATCTAGGACTGAATTTGGAGGAAGAGAAGATTAAGAGAGGTATCTTTGGGAGTCACCTTGGAATTGATGTTTGAATCAGTGATGCAGGAGGGTGAGATTTATAAGGGAGGAAATATAAAACAGAATTTAGTTGTGAGTGCAGGATTGATCTTTGAGTTAGATCCTCACAGAGGGAACAGAATAGGAAGTGGAACCACCGAAAGAGCATCAAACAAGAAGGAAAAGCAAAGCAAAAATATAATGAAGGTGCCAGAACAAGAGAGAGCCCCAGTGAGGACTTCATGCTTGTTAAATAAGTGACTAATCAGGAGTTTGTTATGCTTGTTTGTGCCATGAACTTCTTTGGTAGTCTGGTCAAGCCTACAGATTTTACCTGACAATACTATTTGTAAACGCATAAATGAAATATATAAGGGGTTCCTGGGTGGCTCAGTGGGTTAAGGCCTCTGCCTTCAGCTCAGGTCATGATCTCAGGGTTCTCGGATTGAGCCCCGCATCGGGCTCTCTGCTCAGCGGGGAGCCTGCTTCCTCTTCTCTCCCTCTCTGCCTGCCTCTCTGCCTACTTGTGATCTCTGTCAAATAAATAAATAAAATCTTAAAAAAAATGAAATATGCAATTATCAGAATGTTTAAAGAAATGTATGATGATCCAGTAATATGTGCTTCCATATTAATATAATATATGTGGTTCTTAAATAACAAATAAAATGATTTATTGACAGGTCTAACAATGCATTAATTGTAAAGATATTTTGAGATGTCTATGTGTGATATGAAAATATTAATTGATGATTTCTACTGATGACAATGCTACAGGTACTGCTAGTACTACAAAGATTTATTTTCTATGTTTCCTAGAATTAAATTTCAGTTAGATGTTATTGAAAATAAAATTAAAAACTTAAAAAATTAAAGACTTAAAAATTTTGTCTAAGTTCATGGACATCTGAATTTTGTGGTGTATGGACTGCAGGTTAAGAATGTTGTTCTGATTGAATGAGGAAGTGGGATTCTGCAGACAAGTATAAGGGAACAAAAGGGGAAAACTCACAGGTTGGTAATTTCGAGTCATGACTGATCACGGAGAACATTTCTGTAATCCGGGGGTTGAATACAAAGTATAGGGAACCTGAAAACCCAGGCCAAACAATCCAGACTGAATATAGTAGAAAGAAGGGAGCTATTTAAGTTTTCTGAGAGGGGACATGAGAACTACCTTTATAGGGAAATTTATTTGGCTATAATGTGCACCATGGATTGGCTTTGGAGGTAGGTCAGCTAGGAATCTTAGCGTGCATCCACACGTGAGATGAGAAGGAATAAAGTAATCACTGTCTCAGGACTAACTATGCTAAGAAGAGGGCCCAAGCCTCCCTCTCCATATAAGGTCCCATGTGGTCTTGCTTCTGCCTGCCTCTGGCCTCACCTACTGTCTTCTCCTATTCGCTGATGATGCTCCAGCCACACTGATCTTTCACTTCCTTGAAGGAGCCAGTCTTTTGCTGTCTTAGTGGCTTATGCATGCTGTCCCTCCAAGGGAGCATTCTTCCCACTCTGTCTCACTAACTCCTACTCACCCTTCAGACCCCACCTCACTATCACTAGGTTCCCCACTTCCAGTTAATCTTATGGATCTCAGTTCTTTTCCTTCATAGAACCTTTTACATTTTGCTTTTATGGTTTTGTTTGTATACCTGTTTAATGTCTCTCTTTTCACTAGATTATAAGTTTGATGATGATATATGTCTGGTGTCTAGCATCCTGCCAGGCACATAAAGGGTGGTTAGTTTGCTAGATTAGATAAACAAACAAACAAACAAACCTCTTTTTTAAAAACATTTTATCCATTCACTTGACAGAGATCACAAGTAGGCAGAGAGGCAGCAGAGAGAGAGGAGGAAGCAGGCTCCCCACTGAGCAGAGAGCCCGATGTGGGGCTCGATCCCAGGACCCTGAGACCATGACCTGAGCCGAAGGCAGAGGCTCTAACCCACTGAGCCACCCAGGTGCCCCACAAACAAACCTCTTTGAGGCACAGTTTTCTTGTTTATAGATGGAATAATAAATTCCAACCTTGTAGTTGATAGAAATGCCACACCCTAATAAGGTAGTTAAAAGAAAGAATGAACATGGTGTGAAGAGATATATTGAGATGAGAATGAAGGTGGGTGGGAGATGGATGACTAGGTTTGCTTTCTGAAATAGGAGGTGGAAGGGAGTAGGAAGAAAGTGGCAGTTGGCAAGGAACTTGGGAAAGACCTAGAATGGAGTGGAAAGAGGGCGGAGAATGGTGGGTCACACAGGGAGGGCAGTGGGAACGAAAGTATTTGCAGAGTAGCCCATAGGCATGCCTGCTAAGACCTACTGTTGGAGTATCTGTGTCAGAAGTGATTATCTATCATTCATCTAATGCTTGAAGGCTCTTCAGTCTCTCTTTCAACATCTTCAGTGACAGCACATTCATCCAGGGAGTAGTCACTTGTTGGTGGACCTTCTTGGTGGATGCTAAGCATGTAAAAAGAAAGAATAGGGCATGGTTCCTTAAGGGTCCCGCAGTAAGGGTGAGGTGACTATGAAGCACTTATATAAATCAAATAGTACAAGAAAAATGATGGTGATGGCCGGCATAGGGTGCTGTGGAAGCATACGGAAGAAGCTACTAATCTCTGTTCCAAGTCCCAAGGCTTCCTGAGGGAGATGAGATTTCATCTCAAAGGACATCTAGAAGTAGGTTAAATGGGATTCAGGTCGTTAAGGATCATACTGAGAAAAGCAGATTACAATCATTGGAGGACTTTGTACAAAAGTATTATTGATCAAATGTGCATAATAAAAAAATTCCTTTGGCAGCACTAGACAATAAGGAGAGAGACATCAAGAAAGAGAAAGCCGTATGGGCACCTGGGTGGCTTATTCAGTTAAGGATCTGCCTTTGGCTCAGGTCATGATCCCAGAGTCTGCTTCTCCATCTGCCCCTGCCCCTCCCCGCTGCTCATGCTCTCTCTCCCGTGCTCTCTCTCTCTCAGATAAATAAAATCTTAAAAAAAAAAAAAATAGGAGGGGCGACTGGGTGGCTCAATTGGTTAAGTGACTGCCTTCAGTTCAGGTCATGATCTTGGAGTCCCAAGATCGAGTCCTGCATCTGGCTCCCAGCTCAGCGTGGAGTCTGCCTCTCCCTCTGACTCTCCCTCCCTCATGCTCTCTCTTTCACTCTCTCTCTTTCAAATAAGTAAATAAAATCTTAAAAAAAAAAGAATAAGAAAGTTGTAGTAATCCAGGAAAATGCAAACAAATCGATGAAGGCTTGAGCCAGTGGGAATGGGAAGAAAAGAAAGGACAGATGCAAGAGATATTAACGAGGTAGAATTGATAGGACTTGGTAAAAAATTGGATGAGAAGGCTTGAGGAAGATGAAGTTGTCAAGGTTGGCTCATAGATTTGTAGCTCAGATGGCTGGTTGGATAGTCAAGTTATTTACTGAGGTCTTGAATATAGGAGTTGGAACTTGTTAGGAAGGGAGGGTGATGAGTTTAATTTTGTAAATTCTGAGACAGAGGGGCATTCAAAATAGTAATTGCTGAACTTAATTTTCTTATTAGAATTCATTGTTGAGCCATCAACAAGGGTTTATGAGACATAATGTAAAATGGAAAACTCACAGAGGCACCTGGGTAGCTCAGATGGTTAAGCGTCTGCCATGGCTCAGGCAGGTCATGATCTCCAGATCCTGGGATCAAGCCCTACATCGGGCTCCCTGCTCAGTTGGAAGTCTGCTTCTCCTTCTTCCTCTGCCTCTCCCCTCCACTCACTCATTTTCTCTGTCTCTCAAATGAAGAAATAAAATCCTTAAAAAGAAGAAAACTTGGGACGCCTGGGTGGCTCAGTTGTTAAGCATCTGCCTTTTGCTCAGGTCATGATCCCAGGGTCCTGGGATCGAGCCCTGCATTGAGCTCCCTGCTGCTCGGCAGGAAGCCTGCTTCTCCCTCTACCACTTCCCCAGCTTGTGTTCCCTCTCTCGCTGTCTCTCTCTGCCAAATAAATAAATAAATCTTAAAAAAAAAAAAAAAACAGAAAAAAGAAAACTCACCAATACTTTCGAAATGCGTGCAATTTGGAAACCACAAGACACTGTTTTTCATTTAAAATTTAGACATTTTTGGGGTGCCTGGGTGGCTCAGTGGGTTAAAGCCTCTGCCTTCGGCTCGGGTCATGATCCTGGGGTCCTGGGATCGAGCCCCACATAGGGCTCTCTGCTCGGCAGGGAACTGCTTCCTCCTCTCTCTCTGCCTGCTTCTCTGCCTACTTGTGATCTCCATCTGTCAAATAAATAAATAAAAATCTTTAAAATTTAGACATTTTTGAGATAATTGGGGAAAAATGAACACAGGTTGATTGAAACGAATATTTAAATAATTATTCTTAATTTTGTTGGCTGTGGTGATAATGTCATATTATGTAAAAAGAAAAGTTATTATCTTAGAAATATAATAACAGAATTTGTTTAAAATAACCCAGAAAAAAAATGTAGAACAGAATAGATGAAAAAAAAGGAAGAATTTTAGACAATTGAAAAGTATTTAAACTTATGAGAGTACATGAGGCGTTGTTAGATTCTTCTCTTTTATGTGTGTTTGAAATTTTTAAAAAGTTTTTATTTATTTATTTTAGAGATAGAGGGACAGTGGGGGGAAGAGCAGAGGGAGAAGGACAAGCAGACGCCACACTGAGCTCAGAGCCTGACACAGGATTCGATCCCACGACCCTGAGATCATGACCTAAGCTGAAATCAAAAGTTGGGTGCTTAACCAACTGAGCCACTCAGACATCCTTGTTTGAAATTTTCCTAGTAAAATTTAAACATTTTTTTTTAAAGATTTTATTTACTTATTTGTTAGAGAGAGAGAGAGAGAGAGAGCGCACAGGAAGACAGAGTGGCAGGCAGAGGCAGAGGGAGAAGCAGGCTCCCCGCCAAGCAAGGAGCTCGATGTGGGACTCGATGCCAGGACGCTGGGATCATGACCTGAGCCGAAGGCAGCTGCTTAACCAACTGAGCCACCCAGGCGTCCTCCTAGTAAAATTTAAAGTAGAACTTCTTTTAGTCATACATCCAAAGGGAATCAGTTAGTGGAATGTAAATATTTTTATTATTAATCAATCAACATTGAGTCGTATTATGAGTATGTTTTGAATTTGTGGCAAAAATTGTGACAGACCAGAGATCATCAAGTAGAAGACATATATTACCCAGGCAGTTAGTTGGGAAATGCTGTCTGAGCATTAATACACAGATTTAACCTCATGTTTATATCTCGGATGGTCTCATACAATTGTCTAGAATGCCGTATGTTGAAGATAGCTGTTGGTTCATGATGATTCTCCCATCTCTGGAAACAATTATGATACATAGCGGTGATATCGTGACTGGCCACAGCTAATTGATCTAGAAATACACACTAATAGAAGCGGAGTCAGTCAGATTGTCTCTCCCAGCAAGATGAAACTTGAAAGATAAAGGCTGGAGGTCTTTAAAGGTGAGGCATAATTAACAGCAGCTCAACGCTTGCTGCTAAGGCCCCTGAGGGTCCCCTTCCTGAGGCTAGCTTATTCCACTCTTCCTTTGATTTCACAAACTAGCCCAGTGTCCTTCCAGTAAATTGCCATTTTAAAAGTTAAGTTACCCAGAATTGGTTTCTACTGTCTACATCTCCAAGAACTTTATTCAATAAGATAAACGGTTACATTATAAAATTATTATGTAAATATATTTGGTATCTTATTGCCTCTGTGAGGAAATAAATTAAAAAATAGAACACTGCTACTATCAAATTTACGTTTGAAAAAATTTCTTAAGGGACACTTTTGTGGAGAATACAGTTTGAGGACTGCAGTGGAGGTCAGGAGGAGAGGCCTAAAGGCAGCTGGGTGTCTGGGTGGTATGGAACTCGGGATCTGAGCTCAAGGGGTAAATTTGGAAGACATCAGCAAATAGGCGGCAACTGAAGGCTTGCCATCAGTTGCCATCCAGGACAAATGTTGCGTAAGAAGAGAAAAGCCTGAGGACAAAACTCCAGGGAACACCCACTCTTAAGAAAGGAGTCCACATAGCAGACAGAGAAGAGGACGCCAGAGAAGTGGGAGGAAAAGTAGGAGAAGTGCCATTCAGGATGCCAAAAAATAGGCCATTTTAGGAAGGAGGGCATGGCCAACAGTGTCAAATGTTGCAAAGAGTCCATTTGATTTAACTACACAAAAATATTGGTGAACAGTCTCATGGTTGAGAGTTATGGGTTAAATGGCAAGTATAAAAATAGAAATATGGGAACCCATACCTTTTTCAGGAAATTTGGCCTTCTAGGAAAAATGTACTAGACAGGGATGGGAGAGCTGTGTTAGAAAGCCATGGATTACTGGATTTAGAGGTGCTTTTATTTTCAGGGACATTCCGATCTAATGACCAAAACAGACAGTGAGTTACTGGGATACAGAACCATTTACCTTGCTCCTTTCACGCACAATTACTACTTCCCCAAACTAATTAGAGATTCTTCTTGAGGTGTCTGTTACAGAACTTGTTGAGGAGTCCTGATGGGAAGAAGGATTGCATAGAGGGAAGGGTAGTCCTGACTGTTTGAACTTGTTACTATTTACACTGGGAGAGAAAAGAGTTAACCACACCTCACCGGAGTCTTGAGGATAGGTTGTTATATATCTGATCACCCTGATCTGGTCCACATTCTAATCTGTGGAGAACTTGGACCCTTTTGTCTCTTTCCTCCCACCCGGTGTAGTTGCAGTGTCTGCGACCTGTTCCTAGCCTTCCCACCACCCAGTCTTCTTCCTCCTGTTTCCCCTCCAGGCCTCCTCCTTCCAAACAGTCTGTCCTGTCTGGGCCACAATGTGTTCATTAGCCCCTTGCTACCCCCAAGGGGGAATGGAGCACTTCTTTGGTTTATTTTGAGTCCCCCATCCCAATACTGACCACACACAGAGAACGGTGTTCAGAAAACCATGGTATGGAGCGGAATCCAGCCCACCATCTTTTATGGGACTGGTGAGGGAAGAAAAGTGGTTACATTTTTAAATGGTTGGAAGAAAAGCAAAAGCAGAATGCTGTCATGAAAATGATATGAAATTTACATTTCAGTGTCCATAAGTAAAAAAGAAGTTTAAGAGCTCAACTCCAGGGAACACCACCATTTAAAAAGTAAACGAGGGGCGCCTGGGTGGCTCAGTGGGTTAAAGCCTCTGCCTTTAGCTCAGGTCATGATCCCAGGGAACTGGGATGGAGCCCTGCATCAGGCTCTCTGCTCAGCGGGGAGCCTGCTTGCCCCAGCACCCCCGCACCCCGCCTGCCTCTCTGCCTACTTGTGATCTCTGTCTGTCAAATAAATAAATAAAATCTTAAAAAAAAAAAAAAGAGTAAATGAAAGGAAGTGGTCCACGAAGTAGACCGAGAAGGAGATGCCCAGGAAGTGGGAGGAAAAGCAGGGAGGAAACCAGCACAGCCATGCTCTTTCACTGACATGTGGCCTGTGGCGGTTTTTCTGTGGCAGCTGAGTACACAAGACAGAGACAAGCCTGAAGCAGTCACTATCTGGTCCTTAACAGAAGTTTGCCCACCCCTGGTTTAGACTAAACGTGGCTATGTGCTCTATGTCTCCCCCTATAGTCCTGGTGATGTCATAAACTTCCTTTCTCCTTCCCCCAAGGGGAATCTTCCCATGGCAGGAACTGCTGATGGGTGAGTCCACAAAGAGTGGGACATTGGAAAAATGTTGTTTTTTGGAGTGTAGCACATGATTTCCAAACCCTACCCCAGCCTTGGCGCTCCACCTGCCCCCACCACATACACTCGCATGTGTGTTCACACATCAGTGTTTCAGAATATCCAGGAGGTCATGGGGTTGTTTTTAGGTCTGGCTATTATTTGCTGTTATTTATTTTTCAAAAGGGACTATGGATTTTGAAAGTCTGAGAAATACTGAAGGACTGTAACCACATAGATTAATCTCTAAGATTACTTAATTGCCACATTAGATGTTTCTCACTGCCTCTTCCCCCACCCCTTCTGTCTCTCTTTTTTCTTCTCTATTAGACTTCCAGCATATACAGTGACAGTTTCTTCCTCACCTCCCACTTGCTTCTTAGCCCACCACAATCTGGAGTCAACTCCCACTACAACACTGAAATTGCTCTCAATACATTTGTCAACCATTTCATAATTACCAAATCTAAGGACATGTCTAGTCCTTCCTTGACTTCTGGGTAAATAATGCTGACCTTGTCCTTCTTCATGGAACACCTCTGCTTCCCTGCATCTACTTCTTCCTTGTTCTTCTCTTAGCTCTCATAACTATCTGGATGTTCCTGGTGTTATTAGATTCCTACAAATTAGTTCATGTCCGTGTACTGTACTCTCGCTCTCCTATACTGTGTTCTGGACTGCTCGGCCTAGGCATCTGTAAGGTATGTAACTCCCCTGGCTTCCCAGCCAGCTGGCTTCCCGTTAGATTCTCTCAGTAGGAGGCTCTGGCGGGAGATAAGACAGAGAAACCAAGAAGCTTCCTGCTTTAGTTTCTAACAGAGTGGCAGTGGCTGGTAGATATGGTAGCAGTGAGAATGGGGGATTCTGGAAGGTAGAGAAAGCAGCTTCTCCATGATCCAGCCTTGAAGAAGATGGAACCTTTTCAGCAGAGCCAGGACCAGCTATGATGGTGTCTGTCCCAGGACAGCAGTGTGTCAGGGGCAATAGGAGCTTCCGATTCCTAGGCATTCCTCTTTCCTATTTGTGCCTTCAGACACATGGTTGTTTTTTGTTTTTTTTTTTTTTCCTTTTGCACTTCCTGCCCTTTTAACACTGTTGTAACCAATTTTCTGTATGAAATTCCCTCAGTCGGGAAGACCTAGAGTGGTTCTATATTCCCAACTAGATCCTAGATGGTAACTGGTAAGAGGGTTGTTCCAAGCAGGAACCCACGCAGATTTGTGTCCTCATGTCATTTTCTGCTCTGTCTGCACAGTCTACTTGCTCTCTGTCCACCGCTTCTGCTTCATCATCTATGCTGATGACTCTCAAATTGAGTTTTTTCAGCCCATACCCGAGATCCATACCCATACACCTCACGTCTCCTGCGTGGCTCTTCCACTGGCCTCTCAGATCCAACATTTTCAACACTGACTCATTATCTTCTTCATCAAATCTGCTTCCATGACATTTTTTTCTATTTTAGCATAGTCTGTAACTGACCGCCCATCCAGCCACCCAATCTAGAAATCTTATTGTTAGCCTTGACCCTCCACTGGGCTAATCAGTAGCCAAGCCCTTTAGAGTCTACCTCCTAGTATCTCAACATTCTGTTCCATCTCCTCTGCTCATGACTTAATTCAGGCTCTTATTATTTCTCACCTAAATTATTGCTATATTGCTAAAAAAGAGTGGTGTGTGGGTGTGTGTGACTTTTTATTTTGATGCAATATACTATAGACTCTGACCAGCAGTTTTAGTTCAATTTTTTCCAAGCTCCGGTCCATCCTTTGAAGTGTCAGATCAATTTTTCTAAAATGTAAAATAATTGGGTCACTCCTTAGTTTTAATATCTATAAAAGCCAGACCCTCTTTGTGGTATAACACAGCCTATGTTATCTGGCTTTTGCTTAAATTTCTAGCTCATCTTGACATTCCCCCACCCCCCATTACCAAACAGGGACACAATCAGTAGCCTCTACACCATTCATATGCAACCACACAGATGTCTCCAGGAGAAGGAGCTTTGAGTGCTTCTGACCTTCACGTATTTGCCTGCCCCTTACCCCAGAATGCTTTTCTCTTCCTTCAGGTTCTGCTGGTCAAAATGTTTTTCTTTCAAGATTCTTAGAAGCTTTCACTATGCTCCGCCTATTCCTCCACCCTCATTAAGTTACTACTTTCAAAACACTGGCACATTCTTGTTTGAATATATTCCATTGTTGTGTAATGATTTACTCATTGTTCCCCCCACCCCCCACCCCACTAGGGTCTTTTTAAGGTCTTTGAAGGCAGTCTCCTGGGGTCCACCCCCCAACTCCTGGGGTCCACCCATCAGTTCCTGGGGTCCATCCTCCAGCTCCCGGGGTCCACCCCCAGCCTCCTGGAGTTCACCCCTCAAATCCTGGGGTACATCCCCCAACTCCCATGCCCCCCATGCTGAGGCCTCCCCTGCCCTCCGAAGGCCCCGGGAACATTCCACCCCCTCCCCCAGCCAACTGAAGAGCAGCCCCTTCTCCAGGCAAGTCCCGTGTGGTGGTTTTCTGTCAGAGCGGGGTGTGGTCCTCTTGTACGGGCCCGTGTCGCGTCCTCACTGCTCATTATTAAACGTCTGCCCCGAACAAAAAAAAAAAAAAAAAAAAAAAAAAAAAAGAGACGCCTGGGTGGCTCAGTTGGTTAAGCAGCTGCCTTCGGCTGAGGTCATGATCCCAGCATCCTGGAATCGAGTCCCGATCTCCTTGCTTGGCAGGGAGTCTGCTTCTCCCTCTGCCTCTGCCTGCCATTCTGTCTGCCTGTGCTCGCGCTCTCTCTCTCTCTAACAAAAAAATAAATAAATAAAATCTTTAAAAAAAAATTCATCTTTGTATTTCTAGGCCTGGACCCAATACTAGCACCTATTAAATTTTCCATGTATTTCTGCCGAATGAATTAGAGCTAAGGCCTGAGGAATACCTCTCGGAGAGAGAAAGAGCAGGGAGGGCTGCAGGGAAGAGGAGGCGGCGTCTGAAGAGCCCTGGGAGTTTGCCGTGGGAAGAGGAGCGTGCCCACTGCAGCGTTCTGCCAGGAGGTGGTGCTGTTCTGAAGAGACCATTACCGAGGTTACAGGCTGAAGCCCACAGCCCGGTGCTGAAGAGGGATTCCCAGTAGGAGGCAGACGTCCTTCCATTGTCTTCCCTGCCCAGTGAAGAGCCAAGTCTTGAGGAGGTTGCTCGCACCCTGTCTCTCCCCAGCAACTGATGATGTTAAACCCTCCGCTTCTGTGATTGGTTTAGCCAAATGATAAGGGCAACTATTGGAAGTAGCTGGCGGAACATGATCTGGGGAAGGAGTTTGGGGCCCTGGGTCACACTGTGTGGTGTGAAGCTATGGATCATGAGCGGAGGCGGGGAGCTGCACTGCTAAGGCTGTTACACCTGCTGTGGCTGCTGCCCTACTCCCGGACCGCCCCTGAAGGTATGACTACCTCTCCTTTACTCCAGTCCCGCCAGGTTAGAGCCTAAGGAGGCACCCAGAGCATTTGAAGCCTTGTACTTTGTAAGTGGCGGGAAGGACTTCGAAGGAGTGGAAACAAGAGCAGAATTGGGAAAGAGATCAACTACGGATGGATGGCAAACAATATCAGAGGTGCTTTCTATATGCCACTTAAGACAATCTCTTGAAACAGAGATTATTATATCCATTTTACAGATGGGGGAAAAATGAGACTCAGAGACTCTAAGGAACATGGTCAAGTTCACACAGCTGGAAGGGGGCAGAGCTGGGATTTGAACAAAGCAAATATTATTTCACTGTCCTATTTAGTTGTCTACTCTGCACTCTGTCATCAACTCACTTTGTGGTTCTTGGAGAGTCTCTTAACTTTATTGGTCCTTCGTTTCCTTCTTTGTAAAGGACAGGAATGAATGGAAGGATAATCTGGAAGATCCCTTTTCCTCCATGTATCTATTATTGTAGGTACTGAGTACTGGGTAGAAAGTTTCCTGCTAGTGTGTATGGGGGGGAGATTCTTGCCGGGAGTTTAAAAAAATAGAGATTATTTCCTGCAACTTTGGGTGCCCCAGTCCTGTCATTGCAGGAGCAATGAAAATGTGAAGACGTTTTCAGAGAGGTTTGGTGCTAGTGAAGTGGCTAAAGAATTGCCTGGAGATTGGTTTTTTCAACTTACCATGTTGTCTGGGGGGTAAGATGGGCAGTGTCATCTGTGGCTTGGGGAGGCCAGGACTATTCCTTTACCCTCCTTTCTAAGACTGGGGAACCCATCCAAGGCGGTGGCCTTCTGGGAATTAGACAAAGATATCCTTTTTTGGGAGGATGCAGCCCTTGCCAGGATGTGTGGCTTGGTGAGCCGAGTGAAGGCGAGATTTCAACTTCCACATACTTCCTTGGCCAGATACCTCTATGCAGCACACAAACATGCGACCAACACTGGGACTCCGAATCGGTCACTTTAAACAGTAGACCTTTTTTTACTTTTTAGGACTTTAGACAGTTGGCTTTTCCGTGGGCAGGGGAAGCTTGGAGACATCCTGTAATGTCTTCTTCTCCCCCTGGGAGGGAGAGCCTAAATAACAGACACTAGGAAGGGTTGTGTCCCCACCCTACTGCCTGCAGCAGGTTGTGCTATTTTCTAAGCTAAAGAGGAGAAGGAGACCCCCTTCCCTGACCCACCCTGTCTCCTCTGCAGGTCCTACTCCAGCATGGCGGGATGAACTGCAAAACCACACGTTCCAGCACACAATGTACTGCCAGAACTGGAGTCCCAGCATTGGCCTCTTGGAAGCCTATGACGGGGACCAGCTCTTCTCCTTCGACTTTTCCCAGAACACCCGAGTGCCTCGCCTGCCTGAATTTGCTGACTGGGCTAGGAAGCCAGGAGATACTTCCACCATTTTCTTTGACAAAGCGTTCTGCCAGGCTATGATCCAGGAAATAGGACCAAAACTCGAAGGGAAAATCCCTGTGTCTAGAGGTCAGGGGTGTTTCTAGGGGTGGAAGGAGGGGCTACACCCTTAACCTCCTCTACCTGTATGCTGAATTCTTCCCTTTCACACCAGCCCCCGCATCTAATGCCTTCTGGGTCTCCCTGCACCAGCTATGGTCTGCACTGTTTTTGTTGTGGGACAAAGCCATGTGCCTAGGACATAGCAGGTGTTTAGAACTATTTGTTGGGGGCGCCTGGGTGGCTCAGTGGGTTAAAGCCTCTGCCTTCGGCTTGGGTCATGATCCCGGGGCCCTGGGATCGAGCCCCATATCGGGCTCTCTGCTCAGCGGGGAGCCTGCTTCCCCTCTCTCTCTGCCTGTCTCTCTGCCTACTTGTGCTCTCTGTCTATCAAATAAATAAATAAAATTAAAAAAAACTATTTGTTGAATTTGATGAATGCAACAGGGACCAATTGATGCCTACTGAATATTGATTAGAGCTTGTGTTGCTATGCTCAGTAGGATGGAAGGGAAGAAAGGAAGTATCCGGTGATGTGCCTGTGTTTCAGTAAGAAGACAGCGTGTGATTAGAAGCCCATGTGAGGTCTAGACAGGAAGCCCTGCAGGAAGTCAGGGTGGAGGGTCCCAGAGTGGCCTGGGTCTGGCTGTGCCTCTAGATTCAGGTCTGGTTCTTGCGTAGAAGAAGACCACCCTCAGAGCCCCAGCTCCTTCCTCATCTCTTCTCCCAAATCTGCCCTCACCTCTCTATGCCATGCCCCTTCCAAACTCAGGGGTACCATCTAAACTGGTTGCCTTAATCCTCCCACCAGGGTTTCCTGTTGTTCACCTGTTCACGCTGAAGCCCCTGGAGTTTGGCAAGCCCAACACGCTGGTCTGTTTTGTCAGTAATCTCTTCCCACCCACGCTGACGGTGAACTGGCGGCATCACTTGGACCCTGTGGAAGGAATCGGGCCCACTTTTGTGTCCGCGGTTGATGAACTCAGCTTCCAGGCCTTTTCTTACTTAAACTTCACACCAGCACCCTCTGATCTTTTCTCCTGCATCGTGACTCATGAGATTGACAGCCACATGGCAGTTGCCTATTGGGGTGAGAACTTTATCCTTGGATGCCTTTGGGGGAGTGAAAAAGGATAGACCCATGGGAGGGCCTTTTCTCTAGTTGAACTTCGTTGAAGTTTATTCTCACTCTGGGCAACTTCAATTTTTCATGCCTCAGTTTCTCCTGTTTCATCCCAGACACCCATTTAATTCCCAGGGGTGGGGGCCCACTGACCAAGTCTCCAGGCTGAACTGCTCCCGGTTTTCTCCAGTGCCTCATAATGCGCTGCCCTCTGATCTTCTGGAGAATGTGCTGTGTGGTGTGGCCTTTGGCCTGGGTGTGCTGGGCATCATTGTTGGCTTAGTCCTCATCATCTACTTCCGAAAGCCTTGCTCAGGTGGTACGTTGGGCTGTCTGGAGTGTGTGGGCAAACATGGGACCACATACAGTGGGGCATGTGGGGGGCATGCCCAGGGTCATCCTGTGGTATTGGAAGGCCTTTGGGTGGGGAGGCCTGAATCAGGTACCATGGAGATAGCCTTCTGGCTGGGGTCCCCGTTATGCACACACGCAATTATGGGATCACTGGTGTGGCTTTGAGTGGGTGAGGAGTGATATGGGGGAGCTGTAGGAGGGATGCTTGGAGATGACTTGGGGCCAAGGAGTCCTTGATCAACTTCTCCAGGACGTGTGGCAGACAGGGAGGGGAGGGGACCTTTGGGGATGAGGGGAATCCCCCTGATGGCTTCCTTTCCTCCCTCTCTGTCCTCAGATTGATTCTTCCTGACCAGAGTCTGGTGCCAGCAGTGTCGACCTTGCATGCATCATCGGGAGCTCAGGTTTCCCGCATCCCGCCCAGGATCTCTCCTTAGGTCAGGAGTCCCTGGGATGGCCCCAAGGGTGTGCGCATGTGCATTTGTGCAGGTTTCTCAGCTGGGGGCTCTGCTGTCCCCGGGCTTGCACCCAGGGAAACCCAGAGTGGCTTTTCTATCAGGACCACATCCCTTCCCACTTCAGGGCAATAAATCTTATTTCTTAATATTGCGTGGGTTGTCATTTCAGATCCAACATGCCTTAACCTGAACGCGGCTTGCTCTCGTTAGGAAGAAAAATGGGAAAACCCCTAACTCCGTTTAGCTAACTAACTAACTCAGTCAGCCTTCCTGACTCCGGTTCCCTGGTCTCAGCACCACACCACCATACGATGGCTTTCACTCCTAACAGTTTGTGCAAAATACGTGAAAAAGAGGGCAGGTCTACTTTCTGATAATCTGCTCACAAAATGGTGGAGGAGGCTGCCGATTTTTTTTTCTTTTCATTTGACTGCCTGAGGAAATGTTTATGGCTAGTAGAGGCTGCCTTGAGAAATATGTAACTCCTTTCAACCTTCACCACAGCGGGGAAACCAGAAACTCAGGAGTGGGGGAAAAACGAGCTTTCAAATGCTGTTCTAACTCAGTCCTGTCGGGCCTGTGAAAACAGTGTATTCAAGCTCCTGAAGCGAAGTGAGAACAGCGTGGAAGGGTCCACAATTCACGTGTTCCTCCAAATGACTTGTTGTTGGGCTGGAGTGGCTTATCCAAGGAGAACCCGTGGTGGTGTGCCCGGAGCAGAAGTGAGAGTAGGGGTCACGTGACTACTGCTGGTAAATTACTTTGCATATGCGTTGTGTCTTGCTTTCCTGAGGGTCTGGGAATTGCTTTGGAGGAAGGGGTGGTATTAAAGTTAGGAGTGAAATATTTGGTATTGGTGAGAGAGCCTCTGTTCTTCACAGTGTACCAGAATCTACTCTAAGGGGAAAGATCCAGTTCCCAGGACTTGGCACCTCCTCTAAACCATCTCATTTCTAATAGCAGCAGGCTTCCTGCTTAATAGTATCCTCTCAGGAACCAGACTGCTGTGGATTCAATTGGAACTGTCAAATTTTAGCTGTGTGCTCTTGGGCAAGTTACTTAACCACTCTGTGTCTTGATATTATTTGCTGCAAAAGGATAATGATAATAAAGGTGTTCACCTTAATAGGGTTGTTGTGAAACCTAAATAAGTTAATTTCTGTAGAATGCTTAGAACAGTGTTTGGCACATGGAAAGCTGATCAATACTTAAGCAAGAATTGCCACAGGGGAACTTAGCGGCATCACTGACTTCTTTCTCTTTTCTGGAACCCATTTTCTCCCTTTGAGATATTTTTCTTTTTCTTTTCTCTTTACTATTCTGCAGCTCTCTCTCCACTTTGTAGTTCTTCCTGATTTCTATCTATTCTCCAGCTTATCCAGAAATTTCCTGCCAGTCATGTCTTCAGACTGCTTTTAGACAGATCTTAGACAAGTCACATGCCCTCTGTGGACCTCAAATTCCACACCTGTAAAATGATGAGCTTACGTTAGGTGCTCTCTGATCAAACATCTACGATACTGTCACTTGCAATGCTTGAGAAACACTGAAGAGCCTCCCTGGTCTGGCGTCCCCCTTCCCAGCAGGTATCCTGTTCTGGAAAGAATCTGGTTTCACCACTCTTCCTTGACAGTATACTGTGCCCTTTAGGCTTCCTCTCACTGGAATGCCTTTTCTATTCTGCTCCTCTTGTACCCATCTTATTCAATCCTATAGATACAACCCAAGTTTGACTTCTTCCATGAACCTAACACTGATCTGCAGTCTTTATTTTTTTTTTTTAAGTTTATTTAAGTAAATTTAAGTAAATCCTATACCCAGCATGGGGCTCAAACTCATGGCCCCTAGATCAAATGTTTCATGCTCTGAGGGCTGAGCCAGCCAGGTGCCCCTCCTGCAACCTTAACTGATCTTTATTGAGCTCTTCTAAGATTTTTTAAAAAAAGATTTTATTTATTTATTTGACAGAGATCACAAGTAGGCAGAGAGGCAGGCAGAGAGAGAGGAAGGGAAGCAGGCTCCCTGCTGAGCAGAGAGCCCGATGTGGGCTCAAACCCAGGATCCTGAGATCATGACCTGAGCAGAAGGCAGAGGCTTTAACCCACTGAGCACCCAGGCGCCCCAAGCTCTTCTAAGATTTAATGCACTTGCACTTCGACCCAGACTTTGCTCTCTAGGATATGCTGTCTTATTTTATATGCTAATTTTTCTCACCCAACTAGTTTATAATTTATGTAATTCAAGGATTATAAACAGTTTATCCTCCTATCAACAGAGCAAGGTGGGCCTCATCTGCCTTTGTCATCACTAACACTTGAAATTATTTGACTTTCAAATGTTGGCAATACCATGGGGGTGAAGTGGTATCTCGTTTTAATTTGCCTTCCTCATGTTACTACTGAAGTTGGGGATTTTTCATAGGTTTCTTTCTCTGTGACTTGCAGATTCATATCTTTTGTCTATTTAAAAAATTGCATTTTCTTGTCTTTTCCTTATGAGTTTGCGGGGATTTCTTATACAGTCTATGTAACAATTGTATGTCAGTATAAATATTGCAAATGCCTTCTTCCAGTTTGCTGCTCATCAGTTAAATTTGTACACGTTCCTCCCCTGAATAGGATTATTTGATTCTGACAGTCAGAACCCTCATGGTTTGTGCTTTTGTGATCTTAAGAAATCCTTTCCAACCCCAAGGCAGTGAAGTTACAATTTTTGTTGGAATATAAAGTTATAAAGCGATACTCAATTTTCTCAACTAGAATATTTTAGAAGTTTTTTGACAAATTTCAATAAAGAAAGTTTGAGGGATACAGAAGTTATAGGGAAATAGTCAAACATCTGCTAATTATCTTTATTTAGTTACTAACTCACAAAATTAAAATCACATATTTTATTACATACTATATTAATGTAGGGATATTGCTGTTGCCACTGACATTTCATAAAACAAATTCATTTTTTTTAAAGATTTATTTATTTATTTTAGAGAGAGAGGGAAAGAGAGTGTGCAGAGGCTCATGAGGGCTCAGGGGGGGATGGCAGAGGGAGAGAGTCCTAAGCAGATTCTACACTTGGCACAGAGCCCTACATACATAGGGCTAGATCTCACCATCCTGAGACCATGACCTGAGCAGAAGCCCAGAGTCAGCTGCTCAACTGACTGCGCCACCCAGGCACTCCAAACAAATTTATTTTTATTCTTCTCACGTATTTTTTGATTATGCAAATGACTTCCAAATTTATTTATTTTTTAAAATAAATCAATCTATTTAAACTAAAATAAGCACCAAAATCATTTTATTAATTTCTTCCCTGACCCCCACAGCCACCAACCTGTTTTCCATATCTATGAACTCTTTTTTTCTATTTTGATTTTTAATGTTTTTTTAAGATTTTGCATAAAAGAGAGATTCAATGTATCTGTCTTTCTCTGTTTGATTTACTTCACTTCACATAATGCCCTTGAGATCCATTCGTGTTGCCAGAAAGGGAAGGATTTCCTATTTTTTTAAATAGTTGAATAACATTTCGTTGTTATGTGTGTTCTATGTGTCCAGCCATATGGATATGTTATCCATCCAGCCATTAATGGACACTTAGTTTGTTTCCATGGTTTGGCTATTGTGAACAATGCTGAATGAACATGGGGGTACATATATCTTTTCGAGTGAGTGTTTTCAGTTTCTTTGGGTAAATACCCAGGAGTGGAATTGCAAGATCATATGGTAGTTCTATTTTCAATTTTTTTGAGGAAACTCCATACTGTTACTGACTGCTTGTGTGGTGTGTAGGTAGGGCTGTAAATTGGTGCAGCCACTATAGGAAACAGTGTGGACTGGATGCCTGGGTGACTCAGTCGGTTAAGCATCTGCCTTTGGCTGAAGTCATGACCCCGGTGTCCTGGGATCAAGTCCTGCATTAGGCTCCCTGCTCAGTGAGGAGCCTGCTTCTCCCTCTGCTTGCTGCTCCTTCTGCTTGTGCACTCTTTTTCACTCTCTTTCCCTCTGACCAATAAATAAATAAAATCTTAAAAACAAAACAAGCCTCTTCTTGTATTTATTGACATCATTTTAGGATAATGTATCTTCCCCAAACAGCTTTGAAAGAGTGACCTTAATTCAAAAAGGAAAAAACCCAAGGACTTAGGCATAAGGTAATTCTCTTTTTCTGATGAGTAATTTTGGGTGGAAAAGCTTTGCCTTATTTTTATCTGGCCATATATGACATTTTACTATGCTTGCTTCCATTTGTGTTACTGTTTCTCTTTCATATTTAGATCTTTATCGATTTGGAATTTTCCTGTATAATGGGAAAAAGGATGCAACTTTCTTTTCTTCCAAATAGTAAATTGATCTTCTTAATATCATTTACTAAATACTCCACTTATTGACGGGGATTTTATACCAAGTTTCCCTATGTGCATGGGTTTGTCTCTGAATTATTCACTCCATTGGTCTGTCAGTTCCTATATCAGTATCATATTGTTTTAATTATTATGGCTTTTCATATGTCTTAATACTTGGCAGGGCTCGTTTTCATTTCTTTATCACTCACCTCTCCCCAAATCCCATTTTGCTCTTCTTTATCAAAATTGTCTAAGATACTCATGGATTTGATACCTGTGTACATTTTAGAATCACCTTAAGAAGTTTTCCCCAATCCCTGCTATGGTGTGGTTAGGACAGCATTTAGGTTAGTGATTTGGGGAGAAATTGACTTCTTCATTATGTCAGGATGTCCCATCTGTGAATATGTCTCTTTACTTTCTGAGGTGTTCATTTATATACTTTAATAAAGTTTTCCCTTTTATTCAGAAAGTGCTTAGACTTTTTAATGTTAATTTCTAAACATGTTATGGGTTTTATAACTATTATAAATGGCTAGCAATGTTCTATTATTTTCTAATTATTAGGAGTACAGACTTTAGAATTATAAATCCTCAGTTCAGGTCATGGTTCTATTACTTAGTGTCTGGGTAAATCTGGACAGTTGCTAACCTCCCTCTGGCTCCATTTTCTCATAGTTAAGATGGAGATAACATTATTTAGGAGCTGTGGTGGCAAGTCAGGTAGAATATCCCCTAGTAGTTTAAGTCATTTGGCTGAAGGATGGAAGGATGATGGGCTAGTTACAGCAGCTGTAACTCCAAGGTCAGGGTCTAGAGCAGTGAATCCTGTAGAGAAGAGGGAGTGGGAGGACAGAGATGAGGAGTGGATGGAGAGGGTCAAGGTTAAACAGACTGGGAAGTGATGTAATCCTGGCAGAGTGCAGATGTGTGTAGTTTTGAGAAGACATTGGAGGAAGTCACAAATGTGTTCTCATGCTATGGGTTTTATTTTTATTTATTTATTTTTTAAAAAGATTTTATTTATTTATCTGACAGAGAGATCACAAGTAGGCAGAGAGGCAGGCAGACAGAGGAGGAAGCAGGCTCCCTGACGAGCAGGGAGCCCGATGCAGGGTTCGATACCAGGACCCTGAGATCGTGACCTGAGCCAAAGGCAGAGGCTTTAACCCACTGAGCCACCCAGGTGCCCCATCATGCTATGGGTTTTAGATTGCAAATGATTGATGGGCTGAACCATTTCTGAGTTTATAACATTGAAGCTTGAGTTAAAGCCATCTATCTGTCCAGAAGAGGAACCTGAGAACTTATAGGGAGAAACAGAAGGAAGTACCTAGAAGGGATTTATTATTATAGCCGTGCTGTCAGGAAGAGCACGAGACCACATTTGTGACTTCCTTCACTGTGTGATGCCTGTGATGCTATTGTAGTTCCTTTGCGTTTTAGCCAATCCAGGCTCCTGGGAGACCTCCAAAAGCACCTCATAACATTGCCAAGCTTGTGGCGTTATGTGCCAGGACTGCGATGCCAGCTGCCTTCCTCTTCTGAACACAACTTCAGCCCAGTAGTCAGGGCTCACCTCTAACACTCTTTCCTGGAGAGGACTCCCTGTCCACCGTGCCCTCAATGATTTCTCTTTTCTCTTTGAAGTACACTGGCATTACTGCTTACATGCCTTAAAATAAACTCTTCTCTTTAGGGATGTCTGTTCTCACTCCCCAACTCACCTAAAAGCGAATGACATGGGAACAGAATCCCTGTCTCCTCCCTGGGTATTCCCTATAATGCTCTGCACAGAAACGCTGTGGTTAGTCCACCTGTGGTGCGTGGTGGACAGCCTGGAGGAAGAAGCATGTGAAAGGAGAGGACTGGCTTTCTGGGCTTGGGCAGTGCCAGGAAAAGAGGGACAGCTTGTGGGAATGAGGCTGCGGCTCCCTCACTCCTGCGGTCCTGGCAGTCCTGACACTACAGAAATAGTTATCCAATCACAATGGATAGCATGTGAAACGTTCTTTTGGGTTGATGGGAGGTGGGGGACAGAATCTGGTCTGTAAAATTAGGAGGAAAAGGGGAAGGAAAAAACCTCTTGACTGAGCACAGGTCTCTGGGTTTTCTGTCCTGCCCTATTCTAAAAAGCACCCTCCGTCTTCTCATTAATAGAGAAGTGAAATCTTCTGTTTTTCCTGCTGCTGCCTCAGAGAAGGTTTCACATCTCCTTTGGCTGCCAGAGCAGAGACTAGATGTGGCCTCAGCTTGCTGGTGCGCGGCCACTCCGGTGCAGGCAGGCACGAGACCTCACCGCCAGCAATCCTGTGTGGCAGGCTTTGTAGATGGTGAAAAGGATCCCAAGCCCTGGCTCCTGTGAGGTCAGGTTCACCGCCTACCTGGGGAGGTGGGGCGGGGGGCGGTGGATTGGGGAAGTGCAAGTACCAGTGGGGAAGAGTTTACACAGTATTGAAACTGTCAAAAGAGAAAACACAGAGAGACAGACCCTGGTTCTGAGAACAGAAGGAATTCTGAGAACAGGGAAGCAAAGACTTGGATGCTGGAGTGTCTTTTCCCTTTATCTTCCTCTCAGTGGAGGCCACCACTGGCTACCTTTATGTGAGTCACCTCCAGCCCCAGGATGTAGTGAGTGTGTGGGCTTACTCATTTGCATTCACGTGTGTGTGAATCTTTGGAGCTCTTTTCAAAACCGTAAAATGGGGCCGCTTAACAGATCTTTTAAGGTTATATGAGATAGCATGGAAAAGGCCGACCTAGTGTAGTATCAGTTCCAAAGTAGAAGTTCAAACAAATTTTGGAGTCACTCCCTCCATTTTCTGCCCATTCCAGCTCTCCTGATGGCTCATATTAGAGGATGTAGAGTGTAGAAACATCTTATAATGAAGAGGAGGTTCAGAGTGGGGGTTGCTGGGAAACACAACTTCAGTTAATTTCAATTATTACACAAGTCTTTTGCTTGTGATAGTCATCTTTCTATTCATTTTTGGTGCATACTTCTTTTTTCTTCCTAAGTATTGACTTTCTTGAGGTTGGGGACTTTGGGGGAGGACAGGTAAGTGTGGTGTCAAGGGGCTCTCTCCTAATCCTCTCTCATTTAGCTCACTGCTAAATCAAATCTAAAGGTTGCAGAAACTGAGGTGGGGAGATGCAGCCCTGAAGCCACTGGGGAAGAGAGAGAAGACAATTTCAGGTTTTATTTTTTATTTTATTTTTTAAAAAATATTTTATTTATTTATTTGACAGACAGAGATCACAAGTAGGCAGAGAGGCAGACAGAGAGGGGGAAGCAGGCTCCCTGCTGAGCAGAGAGCCCGATTCAGGGCTTGATCCCAGGACCCTGGGATCATGACCTGAGCAGAAGGCAGAGGCTTTAACCCACTGAGCCACCCAGGTGCCCCCAATTGCAAGTTTTAAATTTATGATGGAAGAAGCCACCAGTTGTACAGTTCACAATGGGATAGGAGGATGAATTGCCATTTAAAATCTGCCTTTCCCAGGGGAAGTAAAGGAGGGAAACTTTATCTTATTTTTTCTAGTGGCTTCATAATGCAGGGACCTGCTCCAGGACAGATAGGACTAGTGGGAGAAACACATAGGAGACTGTTGAGTTTGGGCAAGGCAGGAGAGCTTTGAGAACTGGAACATTCCCAGCTATTTATCAAGGGCTTATGTAGAGTTGTCCTGTGGTCTGCCCTGAGATGGCTCAGAGTGGTTGAGGGTAGGATTTCCTGGCTCCAAAAAAGCAGGAAGGACAAAATGCAGTTCTGCAAGAAGCAATGGAATCCCAGGGAAGGAACTTCCAGTCTCTGTCTCTGACCTGTAAAGTGGAATTGTTTCCCCTATTCCCCAGTGGCGCTTTGAGGCCAGATAACCCTGCACTCTCCCTGTGCCTCCTTCCATCTTAACAGCCCTGTCTCTGCCACCTGCTCCAGAAGGGCCTTACAGCTCCTGCCTCCATCTCCCATCTCCGGGTGACAGGGCAAACCAGGGGTTATGCAGTATCTTTCTAAGTAACCTCCCTCTAAGGGACAGAGAAGTTACCTAGTCTCTGTGTTTTGGAAGGATATTGAAGGGAAACGGTTAAACCGGTGGGCAGCCCAGGCTATGTTCTGGGAGTATTGGGATTATTCTCTCCACTGATCTAAGGAAATCCATCTGCAGACTGGTCTTTCCCACAGGGAAAGCATTAAGAGACAGAGTCGTTTAAAGCCTAGGGCAGGACAAGATTTACCTGGTAACTGGTGATGCCAGGCTGAGCACTCAGTGATTTGTCTCATATGTGTCCCCGCCCATCTACCCCATCTGACAGCTCGTAGTTTGGGACTGATTTAGAAGAGCTGGTAGGAACAGAATTAGTATCTAGGGACTGGGTGGCTCCAAATCAGTCATTTACGGGGATCAAGGAGTCAGGGCTATACTCTAGTCCACTCAGGGTCTGGAGATCATCTACCCAGGCTGGGGCTACTGGAGCAGGCGAGGACCCAGGGCCCTGGGAGAACTAGTCCAGGGCACTGAATGCCTGGTGTGTCCCCAGAGCAGAGCATGACCATACTCCTGCCTTTGCTGCTGGGCCTCAGCCTGGGCTCCACTGGAGACGGTAAGGGTTTCCTGCTTGGGATCCCCCTTCCTCCGCTACTTTGGGGCAAGGGAGTCACTTGGATTTGGACACCCCAGACTCTATGTCTCTCTGGTATATACTCTGATAGCACTTCCTACCTTTGTATCTTTGTTGCAATTTTAATGTAATTGAACTGTATAATTATTTGTGTAATATGTATCTTTCGCTGGAGTGTAGGCAAGGGCAGTATCTGTCTTGTTTATTTCTGTATCCTCATATCCTCAGCTCCTAGCACAGTGCCTGGCACATTTGTGTGTGTGCTTCATAAATATATATGGACTGAATATTTAATAATATATCCAGCATACAACAAAGCTGACCTTTTCCCTTGACCCTTTTTCTCAATCAATAATTCACCTTACTGAAGGTCTTGTCCTGGGTAAATTGTCGTGTTTAAACTAGCAAATAATTTTGGGCCATTCTTGTTCCCATACTTAGTCTCATAAAGAGGAAATGGTAACCAAAAACTTCTCTGCTGCTACCATCTATTCCCTGACTCGGTGTTCTCAGAGACTCCAGTACACCATCTTGGTCTGTAGATGCTGCCTGAAGCAGGAAAGCTATACCCCACTCACTGGGTGTAACTGGGGCAGGAACCGGGGCTTGGGCTCCCTGCAGAGGTCTCTGAGCTGCCCCCTTTCTCTGGTTCCTGTAGGTGGCTTTATAGCCCATGTGGAAAGCACCTGTCTATTGGATGATGATGGGACTGCAAAGGATTTCACATATTGTGTCTCCTTCAACAAAGATGTGCTGACCTGCTGGGATCGAGACGAAGCCAAAATGGTCCCTCGTGAATTTGGGACACTGAATGTCTTGGCCAAGTACCTCTCAGAGTACCTCAACCGAAAGGAATCCGTGCTTTACCGCTTGTCTAATGGACTCCAGGACTGTGCCACACATACCCAGTCCTTCTGGGGATCACTGACCCACAGGACACGTAAGAAGAGAGGGGCACAAAGGGGCTATCGGGAAGCACAGTTAGGAGAGGAGAAGCCAGGGAGAATCCCTCCATCCCTCTATAGCCAACAGGTTTGAGATTTGTACAGGAAAGAAGCAGAAAATGTGTGGACCTGGAACATAGGAAGAGTGAGTGTGGACCCTCAAAGGATTGTTGATGGAGGTGGAGCAGAAATAAAGAAAGGGAAGTGGTATTTGAGGCCAATGGGGGAAGAGAGTAAGCATGATTTCCTTCTATTCAGGGCACTTCATGATGCAGAGTCAAGTTCAACCAGGAGTGTATCAGAATAACCAGAATACCTTTTTCCAAAGTGCTCATACCTCTTTGTCATAGGTTCTGATGTTTTAGGTCTGGGATGCACCCAGGCATGGGAATATTTAGAAAGCCTCCCTGGAAATTTCAACATGCTTTCTTGCCCCCAAGCCCTTGCACTGAGAAGGACTTGAGACTGATAAAAGAAAATATGAAGATCTCCATAAGACAGAGTAATATGTCTAAAATGTGACTTCTGGGCCACTTTTCTCAGAATTGCCTGGGGAAGGTGCTTGTTAAAAATACAAGCCCTTGGGTGCCACTACAGACCTTCTCAGTGAAAATATTTGGGGATGCAACCTAGTGAACCTGCATTTTAAAGGTTTTATTTATTTATTTGACAGACGGAGATCACACAAGTAGACAGAGAGGCAGACAGAATGGGGAGGGGAGAAGCAGGCTCCCTGCCGAGCAGAGAGCCCGATGTGGGACTCAATCCCAGGACCCTGGGATCATGACCCGAGCTGAAGGCAGCGGCTTAACCCACTGACCCACCCAGGAGTCCCTGAACCTGCATTTTAACACAATTTCTTGGATTTTTATTTAAGATTTTGTTTGAAAAGCACCAAGGTAGAGGCAAGCAGGAGGGCCACCTAGAAGAATAAACTAGTAGGGAATGGCAATATTAACAATCTCATTAATTCAGATTATGTTAATCCAAATTTAAGAGAGTTAGATCCGAGTTAGGCTCATTTCCTTAAACTATCTGAGGGAAAAATGTTACTTGATTCAGCCACTTAACTTTGTTAAATTAGATTTGAGGGCAGACATCCTTTTCTACCTTTACAAATCCTAACCTACAATGCTTGATAACTGTTAACTTATATACTTGAAATAAATATTTCACTTGAAATTATCAATATATTACTTGAAATAAATATTCAGCGACTTCTGAAACAGCTTGCAGTTCAGACCTGGCTTCTACTTAATGTGATCAACCATAATGTTGGAACAGGAATCTGAAAGAGCAGTGAAGGAATGAGGGGAAATAAAGAGCAAAGCAGGAATAATTCTAACTCCTTTTTCAAAGGGATGTGTGGAGGCATGGAGTGGGGGTGGGAAGGGTCAGTTGGCAAAAGCCACGAAGAGTTGAAGCAGGAAAGAAACCGGACTGGAGAAAAAGCCAGAATGTTGTCTTCTTTCACGACCACGTTTTCCTCCTATGCAGGGCCACCAACTGTGCAAGTAGCCAAAACCACTCCTTTTAACACGAAGGAGAGTGTGATGCTGGCCTGCTACGTGTGGGGCTTCTATCCAGCTGATGTGACCATCTGGTGGAGGAAGAACGGACAGCCTGTCCTTCCTTACAGTAGTGACCTTAAGATGGCCCAGCCCAATGGAGACTGGACATATCAGACTGTATCGCATTTAGCTACAACCCCTTCTTATGGGGACACCTACACCTGTGTGGTGGAGCACATTGGGGCTCCTGAGCCCGTCTTCCAGGACTGGAGTAAGTGCATGGAGGGTGGGGGGAATTAAGGTTGAAGCAGAGAGCTACTGTGCGTGGGTTGTTGAACAGGAACACCAACATTTTGGCTCAGGGAGTGACACATGGACAGGTCCAGGGAATTACAGCAGGGAGGGAGATACTGAGAATGAGCAGCCAGTCTGGAGGAACCGGTGGAGGGCTGATGACCAGAGATGAGGCCGTGGGAGACGAATGGGAAGAGTTACTGTTGCTGTTGCCAGGGTGGTGTGGTTGATGTCGTGTGTGCTTCTGGGGGTGGCAGGGGCAGCCCGCCGATCCTGAAAAGAGGATATGGTTTGGTGATCATGTTTTCACAACCAAAAATTGTGATGCAACATTTTAGGATCTTCAGATTTCAACTATGCTGTTGTCTGGCCAGGAATGGGAACTGAAGGAATAAAACAGCTTTCAGAAGAAACGGGACTTTCTCTCAGCGTAGGGGCAGTTGTGAATTTGGGCTGCTCTGTCAGGGAAGAAAAAGCCTAGCTGGCAAACACTTTGGTTTACATACTTGGGGGCTAATGGACAAGGAACCAATGATCACTGCTTGAGCCCCAAGATTGGAAGTAGTTAAACGTACCAAGAGATTTGGTACACAGATTTGAGGAAATAGAAGAGGGAGCAATGAGGAAGAGGAGGGGTATCTACGAAGGGCTAGGGAACAGGAGCCTAGACTGGCTACTGAGACTGGGCTCCCTTTTGGGGAACGCTGTCTTGCTGGGCAGCTGAGAAGGGCATGAAAAGCAGAGAGAGGAACCCACAGGTGCACCAGAACTCTCCTGGGAGCATGTGCCAGAGTTTCCTTTGACGATGGAAGCTTCATTTCAGCATGGGGGAAGGAATCCAGGTGGGGTGGATTCAGAGTATGATGGGTTCCAGGAATTGGGAGCTATGGGGTGAGCTGGAGACTGGTTCTGGAAATCTGGAGGTGGACAGGAGGAGATACCTCAGTAGTCATATAAGTCATGGAATGGGATCATTGAGAGTTAAGAAAGGTAGAAAGACATTTTAATAGACAAATACTCTGTTAGAGCACATAAGGGAGCCAACATAGTCACTATGGGGTAAATGTTGAGGAGAATGAGGAATCCTTTATTTTTTGGTGAGAGAACCTTCAGGGTGATGAAAGGAAAAAAGATGCCCAAGAGGCCCCAGTGTATTAGAGAGGACCTAGAAGCTCTGGTGCTAACTGTGGTGAGAGGGGTCCCTCAGGCTGCTCTAGCAGTAGAGAGCTGCAGGACGGGGATTTTTGAGTAAAGTCTGTTTCCTTGGGTATAGGTTGGTGTGTGCCAGACTCTTGGCATTGGGCTAAAGCACCTTTGAACTTCCTAGCTGGAAGTCACACTAAATTAAGTTGCTCTGGCAATGGGCAACAGATTGGTTCCAGTAAGTTTCTATTTTTGCAGCACCTGGGCTGTCCCCAATGCAGACACTGAAGGTTTCTGTGTCTGCAGTGACTCTGGGCCTGGGCTTCATCATTTTCTCTCTTGGTTTGCTCAGCTGGCGGAGAGTCCGCTCCTCCGGTGAGTGCCGCCCCCGACCTCCTGTTGCCAATGTCACTCCCAATTTCTGTTCACTTTCTGTCTGTGACTGGTTTTCCCATTGCTACCTCATTTGTTTTGAGTAACGCCAGATACTTCTATTTACCGACTGTCCTCTAATCAGATATTTTCTTTTTCCAGGCTACATTTTCCTCCCTGGGGCCAGTTATCCAGAAGGTAACATCTATGTTAGTTGTTTGCCTCCTGGTCCTTGGGGTGGTGGTGGTGAGAGATCTTGGGAGTCAGTGTTGGGCTCAGCTAATGGTGTTTGTAGTAGGGGTGAGGCTTCACCAGGATGTAGCCAAGAGCATAATTTAAAGTGCCATTGCTGGGATTAGGAGCAGGAAAGAGGAACAACCACACCCCCTTCTTCTATCCAATGGAGTGTTTATAGGGAGGCAACTGAAAGTGGCTTTGTAGTATTAGTCCTTGGTGATCTAGAATTTTTGATACCATTGTATTAAGGGCGCTGGCATGGATGGTTATAGAGACAGAGGATGGGGGTCAAGTTGGTTTGATGCCTTATTATTTCCTTTTTATTTCTTCTGCAGGTCAACATGTCAGTTAGAGGAAGAGTCCTACACCTTCTATACCGCAAGGGAGGAGATTCAGAGTCTTAGTGATGCTGCTGTGTCCCCTCAACATTGTTAGACCCTATATATTTTCCTGGATCATATGGTTTCTCCATCCGGATCTTTGAACTTCCCAGCCCACCCCGTGTACACCTTAGCATGCTGGGGGAACCCAATCCTGGGAATATTGTGTAATCAAGTTATTGTCCAAGGCTATATTTCTGGGTTGAATATCATCCAGGGAGGGAGGCTAAAGGCCTTTCTGGAGGCCACAGTGTGCCACAGGGGCCAGTGAGTCACTGGTGATCATCTCTGAGGAATAAACTCTGGTGGAAATATTTTTTTTTATGCTTTTTCCTGAGGCCCTGGGGAGGGAGCATGAGCAGAGTTATGGGTTGGGGTTAATTCTCTCCTCCTTGAGTGGAGGAGTCAGTATGTTCTCTTAGTTATTCCCTCTAGACGTGACAGAATTGGGGGCAGTTTTCTGATCTATAATTCATAAGAAGAAATTAGACTGTGGTTGGATGGAGTCACAGAATCAGGGAGAGGCAGGGAATGGACAGATCACTTACCTTGTAGGGGGTCTTAGGAGGATTGGGTGCATTCACACTTGCGGGTGGTTAAGAACATTGCTGGCATGTGCTGAGCCCACAGGAGTGATATTAGTTATTACTTGTTACTCAACTTTCTGGACCAGACATTGGACTGGGTACTTTACATACATTATCTCATGGATCCTCATTGCAGCTCTGATGTGGATCCTCAGATAGGACTCAGGGGGCAGAGCTTAACTTCGGATAGAAGTTCTGGATGGTGATTTCTTCCAAACCCTAAGTGGGGAAGAGCCCAGAGCTCAAATGCGTATAATGACCCAGGTGCTGGGCTAAGTGCTTTGTATCTGTATCTCACTTACTTCTTACAATAACGCCAGGAGGAAAAGGTTGTCTCCTTCCATGTCACAGGTGAAGAAAGCAAGGTTCAGAGCGTGGATAACTTGTCCAAGATCAAAGAACAAATTTCCTATGGGATGTTTGTCTACCTTAGCTGGAAGTAAGTAGATGGTTTATTCAGAGGATCCTCGCGCTGGGGGAGCACACCACTCTTCAGAGCCTTGCTTTCAACCGCAACCCAAGGGACGTGAGCTGTTGGGGTAAAGATTTCTCACGGTAGAAGGGAGGGTGCATTTTGTTTCCGGGGAGGGGCGACACCTGCTGGACACAGAAAGCTGGGCTGTGGCATTGCCTTTGGAATTAGAGTTGGACGCTAGACTTTGGGCAAGGAGAAGAAACCAGAAGTGAATACAAATACTGTTTTGTATTTGTATTTGAAGCAGCTTAGCCTAACGGAATAGTGTGGAGGGAGAACAAGGGGTTATGGATGCATATTTGCATGTGGGTGTCTGCATAAGAATACATAAGATCAGAATCTGATGAGCTGGGGGAAGAGGCAGAAAATAGACTGTAGAACCTTCTTGTGTGCTGCTATCCATGAATGTGTGTGTGTGTGTGTGTGTGTGTGTGTGTGTGTGTGTGTGTGTGATGGGGTCCAAAACCTTTCATCCTTGGACTGTTTCTGTGCTGATGGGAGCTTATAGAGGAATGGGGGAAGCACTGTTCTTATGGACTTGATGTCCAAAGTAGATGCTCAGGGGTTGTCCAACCAGTGAATTGATCTCTTCCACTCCCCTGGTTTCCCCAGAAGGATCCCTGTGATCAGGGCATTTGCTCTGGAAGGAGTTTCCTGGAGGAGTCAATGGGAGGGGAAAGTGCTCATGAATTCAAAACGGTTATTCTCCGAACAAGGCCATATAAGGTTAGAAGATGGAAAGTGCTGTGCACTGTGGTAATTGGCAAATGTTGGCTCAGAAATTAATCTCTAGAAATTTTTATCAGTTTTGTATTTCTTTTTTTTTGCATTTACATACAGCCTTTAATGAATAAGCTTGTGCATCATGTAAATAATCTTCCACGTCTGCTTGACTTAATTTAAAAACTGCTGTTTAAAGTCTTATGTTGTTTCATTTTCATTTTTCTATTCATGGTTTTTGTTTTTGTTTGGTTGACAAAGCGAATTCTTCTTGAAGTGCTAGTCTGGTCTGGGGGTAGGGGTTTGGGTGATGTCTCTGCGGGGCTGATTTTGAGGGAGCTGCCCATCCAGAGGGTCTGGGTCTGGTCACAGCAGTGGGAATCAAAGGACCCCCAGGGTAAGGAAGGAGAGAGTCAGCTAGTTGGATAGCTTCCAGTCGTCCTCTGGAGAGTCTTGGCAGGCTTCTCTCTGCCCTAACTTTGTGTATTTGTGTTTTATAGGGATGGCTGTCCCTTTCCAGGTAAGGAGTTAGGAGAAAGTGCCACCTAGGTCTCCTGGGATCCAGGAAGCCAGATTAGGGAGAAAAGGGAGGAACTACATGTCCTTACATGGGGTGATGAGTGGTGCTTGGATGGAAAGAAGTAGGATAATGGTGAGCCAGCTCCAAGACTGTGCGAGGAGAGTAGAGGAGAGTAGAATGTTAAGCATAATAAAATGTCAATAAAGGCTGTGTGTGTGTGTGTGTGTGTGTGTGAGAGAGAGAGAGAGAGAGAGAGAGAGAGAGAGAGAGAGACAGAAGAGAGAGGCAGTTGGGCTGTTGGGTTATATCTAATCCAGGTGGTACAACACATGGTTCTCTCCTTTCAATGTCTTGTTCATTTTAAAAGCTGAACTTGGAGATGGAATTGACTTTAAAGGTCATCTAGTCCAACTGTCTACCCTTGAAAGGGCTGGGTCTGTGTTGACGAGGGCACGCACAAGGCAGAGAGTCCCTTCAACCCTTGGGGCAGATACCAATACTTTAGAGAACTGTGTTGACCTCAAGTTTGAGGTTCCTCTTTTGATATGATCTCAATCATATGTGAGATCTAAAAATACCACAACAAATGAATAAACAAACAAAAAGCTGAATCAGACCTATAAATACGGGAGAACAAACTTGTGGTTGCCAGAGGGGAGGGGGGCCAGGGGCTGGGCAACATGGGTGAAGGGGAGTGGGAGACACAGGCTTCCAGTTACAGAATGAATGAGTCACAGGGATAAAAGGCACAGCGTGAGGAATATAGTGAATGATATGGTAATAACGTTGTGTGGTGACAGAGGGCAGCTACACTTGTGAGCACGGTAGAAAGTACAGAGAAGTTGAACCACTATGCTGCACACCTGAAACTGTGCAACATTGTGTGTCAACTATACTCAGATTAAAAAAAAAACAAAGGCCATGGGAATGAAACTCAAATATATCAGGGGAGAGTAGATCCTCCGTGCCTTTTTCCTGAGTGACAGCATGCCCCTGGGTTCCAGCTTCTCTTTGTTTTCTTACTCATGTACAAGTCATGCGAAAAGACCAGAAAAAAGATTGGTATTTAATCTCCATGTTTATTTAGGAAAACTACTTTTGCCAGGCCAGTCCCCAGAGGCTGTAGATAGTGGAAAGACCCCAAACCCAAAAAGATTGCTCCCTGAGGTGGGGACTCACCTGCTCTCCTGACCCTTCCTCTCCCACATTTCCATTGTAAATGAGGTTTCTAAGAGCCCTTGGCCAGACTGGTCAGAGGAAGGAAATGAGGAAAGAAATGACTTTCATAGTCCCAGGGCCTCAACAGAAAACAGATGGCACACTCGAAATAAGACAGTTTAAGGGGAGTCTATTTACAAGGAAGTATTCCCAAATAGGTAGGTGGGGGGTAGCGCCGCGTGGCCTGGGGGGTAGCAGCAGTTGACCTGTCGCTACCCCAAGATTGAAAGAGGCAAGGGACTGGAGGGGTTATCAGAGTTCAGAAGGAGAGCCAGTCCTACAGTGTCACTAGCTTGCCAGCAACAGTCAAGGGACACAGGCAGTCTAAGGTGACCTTGTGAAGGAGCCAAAGGAGTAAAGACCCTGACCTCTGAGCTCCGCCTGCCTCCACTCTAAAAGCAAGGGGAAGCCAAGGAGTTGAGGAACTGTGATGTCCTACAGGCCAGCACCTGTAGGACATACCCGAGGTGAAGAAATGTGGATCTAGAAGGACAGATGTAGGAGAGTTGGCACATTCACAACGTGAAGGAAAAAAACCCAAAGTTGTGGCAGTGGGGTATTGGAGGAGGCGGAAAGATGCAAAACTTGGGTTTCCTTTAGCCTCGGGCAGGGACAAATAACAGTAATAACAGAAGACTGCCGTTTCCTGCTCAGGGACCTGAGAGAATACTCCTTTCTGGTCTCCCCTGCCCTGGCCCAAGGCTTATGTAACTCTTTGTGGACATTTATTTTTTCCAGACATATTGTACTGTAAGATTTTTGAGTTCCTCAGAATTAAACTTGAACTTTGATTGAGGTTATATTGCATTTATTGAGCAATTTGGGGATAACTGACTTCTTTTTAATACTAAGTCATCCCTTGCAAAAAACAGAGGTTTTTCCCCATCTGTTCAAATCATCTTGTTTGTTCTTTATTAAGCTTTTTTAAAAATTCACATTTTCATCATGGTCCTGTACATGCTCAGTGAATTCTTTGACATTTTACAGACTTCATTGTCATTATGATTGATTATCTTATTGTAATTTTATTTTATCAGTTCTTTCTGGTGTAGAGAAGTATAACTGACATTTCAGAAAATGGGGTGAAAACATAACAACTTTGACAATCTTAACCATTTTGAAGTGTCCATTTTAGTAGTGTTAGGTACCCTCACATTGCTGTGCAGTGAATCTCCAAAATGTTCTTATGCAAAACTGAATTTCAGTACCTATTAAACAACAACTCCTCATTTCCCTTTCTCCTCAGCCCTGGTCACCACCTACCACTTTCTGTTTCTATGAATTTGGCTACGTTAGATACTTCGTGTAAGTGCACTCAGACAATATTTGTCGTTTTGAGACTGCCTTATTTCACTTAGCATAATGTCCTTAAAGTTCATCCATGTTGTAGATGGATTAGGATTTCCTTCCCTTTTTAAGGCCAAATAGTATTCCATTGTATGGATATCCAACATCTTGTTTATGCATTCATCCATCAACGGACACTTGGGTTGCTTCTACCTCTTGGCTATTATGAACATGGCTATGCAAATATCTTCAAGTACCTGCTTTTTTTTTTTTTTTTGATAGTAACCATCCTAATGAGTGTGAAGTGATATTTCATTGTGGTTTTGATTTGCATTTCTCTAATGATTGGTAATGTTGAACACCTTTTTATATGCTTGTCAGCCATTTGCATATCACCTTTAGAGAAATACCTGTTCATGTCATTTGCCCATTTTTAAATTATTTTTGTGTGTGGTTTTATTTGTTACTGCCGCTGAGTTGTAGGAGTTCCTTATGTATTCTGGATATTAACATCTTATGATATATGTAATTTGCAAATATTAGAAGTTACCCAATTTTTGTAGGTTGGCCACATATGGGACAATCTTGCTGGATTCTCTTACTGGTTTCAGTAGTTTGTTGTTGATATCCTCTCTCTCTCCTGGTAGGTAATGACGTCATCAGCAAACTCTGAGAGTATCCCTTTAAATCCTGAAAACTCTTAGTTTTCTTTTCCATAGCACTGACCAGGACCTCTAGGGCTATGTTAGATGGTAGCAGTGACAATGAGCATTATTGTTAAAGGAAATGCAGCTAAATGTTCTCCTTTAATTACAATGTTTGCTGTAGGTTTTAAAAAAAAAATTAAACATGTTATTTGAGATAATTCACATTATTCACATGTAGTAGTGAAAAAAAATAGTATAAACAGATCCCATGTACCTTTAACCCTATTTCTCCTGGTGATGACATCTTGCAAAGCTATGGTACACTATTATGACCAGGATATGCCGATACAGTCAAAGTATTAGAACATTTCTGGGTGCCTGAGTGGCTCAATCAGTTAAGTGTCTGCCTTTGGCTTGGGTCATGATCCTGGGATCCTGGGATTGAGTCCTGCATTGGGGTCCCTGCCCAGCAAAAGGTCTGCTTCTCCCTTTCTCTCATTCTCTGCCTCTCCCCCTGCTTGTGTTCTCTCTCCTCAAATAAATAAGTAAATAAATAAAATATTTTAAAAATATATAGAACAGTTCTATCACCACAAGGATCCCTCATATTGTGCTTTTATGGCCACGTCCACTTCCCTATTATCCCATGTCCTCCTTAACTACTCTGGCAGTTGTTCATCTGCTCTCTATTTTTGTATTTTATCACTTCAAAAATGTTTTATACAGTATATAACTTTTGGCTTTTTTCCCCTCAGCATATTTCTCTGTAGATTACACAAGGTTGTTACTTACATACAGTTTCTTAATGGTCAGTTGTATTCCGTGGTATGGATACAGCAGTTAGTTGAAGGATATTTGAATTGTTTCCAGTGTTTAGGTAGTAGGAATAAATCTGCTCTAAACATTTATGTACAGGTTTTTGTGTGACAAAAGTTTTCATTTCTCTAAGATAAATGCCCAGTAGTATAATTGCTGAACCGTGCAGTAGTTGCCTGTTTAGTTTTAAGGAAACTACTATACTGTTTTCCCAAATGGCTGTAGTATGAGCGATCCAGTTTCCACATCACCACCAGCATTTGGTATTGCCACCTTTTTTCATTTTAGCCATTTTAACAGGTGGGTGGTGATATCTCATTGTTCTTTTTTTTTTTTTTTAAAGATTTATTTATTCATTTGTCAGAGAGAGAGAGAGAAAGCACAAGCTGGGGGAGTAGCAGGTAGAGGCAGAGGGAGAAGCAGACTCCTTGATTGAGCAAGGAGCCCAATGTGGGACTCAATCCCAGGACCCTGGGATCATGACTTGAGCCGAAGGCAGACGCTTAACTGACTGAGCCACCCAGGCGCCCCTATCTCATTGTTGTAATTTGCATTTCCCTAATGGCTATTATTGAACATCGTTTCATGTGCTTACTTGTCATCTGTGTACCCTACTCCGTGAAATATCTCTTCATTTCATCTATTTTCTCTAAATGTGTTTATTTTTTGCTGTTGAGTTTTGAGAGTTTGTTGTATATTCTAGATACTGGTTCTCCTTTGAATACAAGGTTTGGAAATGTTTCCTTTCATCATGTGTATCTTGTCTTGTCATCCTTTCACAGGTTTCTCACAGAGCAAATGTTTCTAATTTTGATGAGGTCCAATTTATTAATATTTCCTTTTATGAATCATGCTTTTGTTGTCAATGCTAAGAAATTGTTCCTAGCTCTGTATCCTGAAGATTTCCCCTAATTAAAAAAAATTATCTTTTACATTTATCTCTATTCTATTTTAGGTTGAGCAGCTGCTTCTTCTGGCTTTCCTTCTCCACTCTGTTTACCTTTTCTTTTCTTTTCCTTTCTTGCATTATTTACTGACTAGAATTATGTTGAATAAAAGTGGTGAGACTGGATGTCTTACCTTGTCCCTGGTCTTACAGGAAAAGCATTCAGTCTTTCACCATTAGGTGTGTTAGCTTGAGGCCTTTTTCTTTTTTCTTCTCTTTCTCTCCTATTTTTTAAACAACTTGAGAATGTTCTCTTTATTCCCATTTTTTCTGAGTTTTTGTTATGAATGGGTATTAAATTTAATCAAATGCTTTTCCTGCATTGGTTGATATAATTGTGTTGATTTAATCATTTTTCTTTGTTAGCCTGATAATAACACTGACTGATTTTTGAATATTGAACCAGCTTCACATCCTTGGAAAAACCTCAATGGTTATAGTATTTACTGTTTTTTTTTAATATGTTGCTGAATCATATTTGCTAACAATTTTCAAAGGATTTTTGTGCTTATATTGATGCAGAGTATAGGTGAGTAGTTTTCTTTTTCATTTGGTTTTGATATTAGAGTAATATAAGTTTCATAAAATGAATTGGGAAGTGTTTCCCTCCTCTTCTGCAACAGATTGTGTAGAATTGGTGTTAATTCTTCTTTAAATGTTTGGTAGAATTCTCCAGCGAAGCCATCTGGGCCCAGAGTTTCCCTTTTGGGAATTTAAATTTCAAATTGCAAATTTAACACCTTAATAGTTCCATAGAGCTATTCAAATTATGTGTTTCATATTGGGTGAGTTGTAATAGTTTGTCTTTTTTGAGGAACATGTCTATTTTGTTTAAATTATCAAATTTATGTTTATATAGTTGTTTGTAGTATTCCCTTATCTCTCTCTCTCTCTTTTTTAAAGATTCTGTTTCTTTCTTTGACATAGAGAGAAATCACAAGTAGGCAGAGCAGTAGGCAGAGATATCACCACTGAGAGCAGAGAGCCCGGTGTGGGGCTCGATCCCAAGACCCTGAGATCATGACCTGAGCCAAAAGCAGAGGCCTAACCCGCTGAGCCACCCAGGTGCCCCATTCCCTTATCTTTTTGATGTATGCAGGGTCTGTATTCATACTCCCTGTTTCATTACTGGTATCAGTGGTTTCTGTCTTCTTTGTCACAGGTCTTGCTAGAGTTTCATCAATTTGTTGATCTTTTCAAAGAATCTGTTTTTTCATTTATTTTCCTTGTTGTTTTTCTGTCCTCAATATCATTGAATTATGCTTTTATCTTTAGTATTTCTTTTCTACTGCTTGCTATGACTTTGACATTTTTCTAGGTTCTTGAGCTATGAGCTTTAGATTATTGATTTGAGACTTTTCCTTTTTTTTTTTAATGTATGCTTTTCATGCTATAAATTCCCCTCTCAGCACTGCTTTAAGTATGTTCCTCAGGCTCTGATATATTGTATTTTAGTTTATATTCAATGCAACGTATCTTTTATTTCCCATAAGGGTTATCTTAAAATGATTGCTAATTTTCCAAGTGTTTGGAGATTTTCTGTTACTGATTTCTAGTTTAATTTTATTGTGGTCAGAGAACATACTCTGTATGATTTCAATTCTTCTAAATTTATCGACATTTGTTTTGTGGCCCCAGATATATCCACCTTGATATATATTATTTGGGCACTTGAAAAGAATGTATATTGTGCTATTGTTGGGTGGAGTGTTGTATAAATGTGAGTTAGACCCTATTGGTTGTTGTATTGCTGAGTTCTTCATCCTTGCTGATACTCTGTTTAATTGTTCTATTACTTGTATTACTTGTTGAGAGGGTTATGTTTAAGTCTCCAACTATAATTTTAGATTTTGGTTTTTCTTTTGAGGTAGGGAGTGCACAGCACATGAGCAGTGGGGCGGGGGGTGGGGCAGAGGGAGAGAGAGGGAGAGAATCTTTTATTTATTTATTTATTTATTAAAAAGATTTTATTTATTTGACGGATAGAGATCACAAGTAGGCAGAGCAGC
>ML109086.1:42205-58711 GCA_003697995.1 Taxidea taxus jeffersonii
GGCAGAGAGTGAAGGGGAAGCAGGCTCTCCACTGAGCAGAGAGCCCGATGTGGGACTCAATCCCAGGACCCTGAGATCATGACCTGAGCGGAAGGCAGAGGCTTAACACACTGAGCCACCCAGGCGTCCCAAGAGAGGGAGAGAATCTTAAGCAGGCTCCCTGCTCAGTGCAGAGTCAGACAGCAGGCTCAATCTCACAACCCTGAGATCATGACCAGAGCTGAAATCAAGAGCTGGATGCTTAACTGACTGAGCTACTCAGGTGCCTCTCTAATTGTGGATTTTATGTTTTTGCTTCACATATTTTATAGCTTGCATAGTTTTTAAATTCATATGCATTTAGGATTATTATGTCTTCTTGGTAGGTTGACCCTTTTATCAATATAAAATGTCCCAATCTGTCTCTGATAACTTTCTTTACTCTGAAGTTTATCTGTTAGTAGTATATTCACTCATGTTTCCCTTTGGTTAATGAATGAATAATAGATATTTTTCTATCCTTTTACTTTGAATCTGTGTATATTTGAATTGAACTGAGTTCTTTTTATAGATACCGTATCTATGGTTCACTTTTTGAAAATCCACTCTACTGATTTTTCCTTTAGCTGTTGAATTTAGACCATATGTGTCTAGTAAAATTATTGATAGGCATATTCATTTATTTGGGCTGCCATAACAAAATACTCTAGACCAGGTGGCTTAAAGAACATAAATTTATTTTATTGTATTTCTGGAGTCTGGAAGTCTGAGATTGGAATGCCCGAATGATTGGTGGTATTTCATGGGGGAGGTTGAGGGAGAGAACAAGAACAAGCTTTTCTGGTGTTTCTTCTTAGAAGGGTGCTAATCCTATCAGATCAGGGCCCTAGCCTTACACCTTGTTTACCCTAGTTGTTTCCACAGAGGCTCTATCTCCAAATACACTGGGAGTTAGGGCTTTAATGTATGACTTTAGGGACACAATTCAATTCATAGCAATGTGGAAGGGTTCAATTCTGCCATTTAATTTTTTGTTTTCTCTTTGTTCTCGCTGTTTCTCATTTCTCTGTTTACATTTCTCTGCTTTCCTGTGGCTTATTCAAACATTTTTTATAATTCAATTTTTATTTTTCTGTAGTGGTTTTTAGTGTATCTCTTTGTGTAGCTTTTTTTACTGGCTGCCCTAGGTATTACATTATACTCACATTAACTGTTGCAGTCTACTGGTGTCATCATTTACCAGTTTGAGTGGAGTATAGAAACCTTACCTCTCTTTCTGTCCCTTTCCCCTCCCTCATATATAGTATATTTATCTTAAATATTATCTTTTTAAAAAGATTTTATTTATTTATTTCACAGAGATCACAAGTAGGCAGAGAGGCAGGCAGAGACAGAGGAGGAAGCAGGCTCCCTGCTGAGCAGACAGCCCCGATGCGGCTCGATCCCAGGACCCTGGGATCATGACCTGAGCCAAAGGCAGAGGCTTTAACCCACTGAGCCACCCAGGTGCCCTATCTTAAATATTATCTTAAATATTTCCTCAATATACACTTAGAACCATATCAGGCAATTTTTGCTTCAGCCACCTAATGTAATTTAGAAAACTCAAGAGAGAAGAAAAATTCATTGTGTTTACTCATATTTTTCGCTTATCTTGTTCTTCTTTCTCAATGTTTCAAGGATCCTGTTTTACAATTCTCACTCTGTTTAGAGAACTTCTTTAGTCATTATCATTATCACTGGGCAGGGGTGAGAGCTCTCCTCCCACATCCCATTCCACTAACATACTGGGGAGATGCCCTCATTATCAAGAAGAAATGAATTATTGGTGTCCTAATTGGTCTTTTTGGGCACCATTGCCATGTGATGGTGTGGTGCCATGTTACAGTCTTGGGACGGTGGAAGTCTGGGCATCCCATGCTGTTTTTCTGGTGTGGATAGGAATGGGGCCACAGTTATTTCTATGGTGTTTGCCTGGAACAGAGCAGTTTATTTTCTAAAAGTTTTTGGTCTTGATAAACTGCCTCTGTCCTGCTCTTTGGGCTAGTGATAACAGCCTTTGGGCTAGTGATACCAGCCTTTGGGGCTTTTTGTTTGTTTCTTTGTGCCAGTTGGCCTTTCCAGGTTGTCTGTTTCTTCAGCTCCAAGTTTGGGATGTGTCAGGCAAAAAGGAAGCCCAGGGAACTCATCATCGTGTCGCTCCTCAGGTCCTGGTATCCCATAAGGTCCGCCTTCTTATCACAACCTTTCAGAGTATTATGTTTATTTTATATATAATGTCCAGGGTTTTTAATTGTACTTAGTGGGAGGAATAAGGAGAAGTGGGTCTACTCATTCTTCCCAGAAGTCCTCACTGTAGGTTTTTATGTACAATCTTACTAATTAAGTTAAATAATACCTTTTAGTCCTAGTTTTCTAAGAGTTTTTTTTAATAAAAAATCATAGATGTTGAAATAAAATTTTTTTCTTCATTGATTTGTTTCATTATATATATATATTTCCCTCTTAATATCCTAATATGGGGATTATATTGAGAGATTTTTTTTTTTTGATGAGAAACATCTTTGCATTCCTGTGATAACCCTCTTTGATTATCTTATAGTTATATTTACTGTTGATTTTATTTAGTTAATATTTTACTTAGGGTGTTGTGTTTACTTTTATTAAGCGTGGACATAAAACTTGCCTCTCTTGTATTTCCTTATTTATTTTGTAATAAAAATTCTTTTATACAAGGAGTTGGGCAGCTTTTGTTCTTCACTCTCTTTTCTGGAACAACATATAGATGTGTCTTTTCAAAGGCTAGATTTTTTTTTTAAAGGTTTTATTTATTTATTTGACAGACAGAGATCACACAAGTAGGCAGAGAGGCAGGCAGAGCGGGGAGGGGAGAAGCAGGCTCCCTGGCTAGCGGAGAGCCCCATGCGGGACTCAATCCCAGGACTCTGGGATCATGACCCGAGCTGAAGGCAGCGGCTTAACCCACTGAGCCACCCAGGCGTCCCCAAAGGCCAGATTTTGTTTCCATTAATTTGTCTTAAACTCTCAATTTTGTTATCTTTATTTTTATCTTTATTATTTCCTTCCTCCTTCCTTTGGGTTTGTTCTGTTCCCCTTTACTTAACTTTTGAGTTGAATGCTTAGCTCATTTTACTTATGTAATTTTTTTTTTGTTTCCTGAAAAGTGTATTTATTTATTTATTTATGTTTTTAAAAAATTTTATTTATTTATTTGACAGAGAGAGATAGCATAAGTAGGCAGAGAGGCAGGCAGAGAGAGAGGAGGAAACAGGCTCCCCGCTGAGCAGAGAGTCCCATTGGGGCTCCATCCCAGGACCCTGAGATCATGACCTGAGCTGAAAGCAGAGGCTTTAACCCATTGAGCCACCCAGGCACCCCTGAAAAGTGTATTTAAAGGTAAAAAATTTTCCTCTAAGTTCTGCTTTAATCATATCTAACAAATATTGATATGTAGTGTTTTAATTTCTGGTCTGTTCTAATTATTCTTTACATTCTTTATAATTTTGTTTTTAACTCAAATGTTTTTTAATGAAAATTTAAAACTTTTAATTTTGCAGTAATTTCAAATTTACAGAAAAATTCTAAGAATTGTACAAAAATTCCTTTGACACTTTGTCTAGATTCAATAATTTTTTAAACATTTTACTATGTTTGCTTTCTTCTCCATTTCTGTCTCTCTAATGTTTTTTTCTAAGCATTTCAGAGTAAGTTGCACACATCATACCCCTTTCCTGTTAAGTATTTCAGTACATTTCTTGCTCTTAGCAAGGACATTCTTTTTTTTTTTTTTAGATTATTTATTTATTTAACAGACAAAGATCTCAAGTAGGCAGAGAGGCAGGCAGAGAGAGAGAGAGAGGAGAGAAGCAGGCTTCCTGCTGAGCGGGGTTGGATCCCAGGACTCTGGGATCATCACCTGAGCTGAAGGCAGAGGCTTTAACCCATTGAGCCACCCAGGCGCCCAAGGACATTCTTTTGTATAAATACAGGAGAGTGATAATACTCAGGAAATTAAACTTTGATATAATACTATTATCTCATCTACAATACGTATTCAAATTTCAGTAGTTTTCTCAGTAAAGATCCTCATAGTCTCACCACTCCCTTTATCCTCCTGTCCTGTGATCCCGAATCACACATTCCAGCCTGTTGTCTTGTTTCGTTAGTCATTTGTAAGCTGGAAGAGTTCTTCATTTTCCAATTCCTTGATTAATAAACAAGCTTAAACAATTTTATTGTTCTTCTCTTTAAGTCTTTGCTTGTTTTTCTATATGCCAGTTTTTGATATGGGTTTGTTAAAATCACCAACTACAACTAAAAAAAAAACCTTCTGTCTGTTGTTCTTTCAGTTATTGCTTTATAAATTGTGAGGCTGTATTATTGATTACATATATATTTATGATTTCCATTCCTTCTGGCTCTATAGTTTCCTTTCAATTATATAAAAATCTTGTTTGTCCCTTATCAAGGCACTTTTTTAAACCTTAAGTTCTGTTCTGTTGTGTATTGAGATAATTGCCCAACTTTTTTGGGGTCATATTAGCCACCTGGTAAATCTTTTTCCTCCTTTTCATTTCAACCTTTATGTATCTTCCAGCTTTAAGTGTATTTTTTATAAGCAACTCATAGTTTGATCTTTTTATTTCCTCCATTGTCAGTGCCTCTATCTTTTAATTGGTAACTGCTGAGACTTATTTTTGTAACTCATTTCAAATTCTGTATTTAATGTATGTTTTTCCTTCTTTTTCTCACTTTCCACTTGATGGACTGATTTTTTTTTTCCCTGCTGTATTAAAAGTTGTAAAAGGGAGGCAGTGATGTTCCAAGGCAATTGTGAAGAGATAAATGTAGAATGTAAAAAAGGTCTTCCTGCAGTCTGTCCTCCCATCGCTCCTTCTATCCCTGGAGGCAGGCCTCCCGCCTCGCTAAACACACAGGTTCAAGATGGCAGTTCTGGGGGTGCCTGGGTGGCTCAGTGGGTTAAGCCTCTGCCTTGGGCTCAGGTCATGATCCCAGGGTCCTGGGATCGAGCCCCGCATCAGGCTCTTTGCTCAGCCTCTCTGCCTGCCTCTCTACTTGTGATCTCTCTGTCAAATAAATAAATAGAATCTTAAAAAAAAAAAGATGGCAGTTCTGTCTCTTGGCAAGTTCTAAACATTTCCCATTCGTTGTTGCCATTGTTGTTTCCCCAAATCTTTGCTTCCCTTTGCTTCTAAAACCTTACCAAAATAAACATTGGGTGAAGGAGTTGAGAGCCTGAACCTACTTATTTGCCATCTCAGCAGGAAATAGAAGTTTTATTTCTGGTTCTCAAAGGACAGAGTGACAGATGACGCCCAATGGCTTGCAGTCAGAAGCTTCCTGATCACCAGTCTTACTCTGTGACCAGGACTAGTGTGCTGTCATGCCTGCACCGAGGGTCTCTCTTCCTGGTGCCAAATGGGGTGGTGAGTGGGAATTGTGATCTGTCTCTGCTCCAGTGACAGGACAGAAAGGAGACATGGAGATTCATGAAGTAAGGGTGTGTGTGGCATTAAGTAGGAGAGAGGTATGTTTGTGTTGAGCACTTACTGTGTACTCACTCCATTGAGCACTTTAAGTATACGCCATGGAGCAGTTTCTGGGTATACCTTCAGGGGTGTTTCACTTTGCAGAAGACTTCAGTGGTTCCTTTCCAGGAAGATGTGACTAGTTTAGGGGGAAGTTGTATGATGAGGCTGCATCACTCTGATAGATGGTATTAGCCTTGCGGCCTTTAAGATCTGTTTGGCTATGTCTTCCTTTTCTCTGATTTAGAAGCATCTCCAGGACCTAGGAATCCTTTCAAATTAGCTCTTTTAAGCCACCTTAGCACCAGTGTTCAGAACCCTCAAAGCAATTTGCTGCAGCCATCTCTAGTTGGTCCTGTGGCTTCCTATCTTCTCATTGGCCTCTGCTCCCGTTCCTCTCCTCAGTTTATCTTGGATGGCAGATAAATCTTCCTATGTGGCACCGTTTCATAAAAGATATACAGCAAATGCTTGTTGAATTGATTGTGTTCTTTGTATTTGAAGGTTAAAAAAGATGGGTTTTTCCTCTGTGGGCACCCATTCCATTTCTTTCCCTTGAATGCTCAGTAGCTGCTACCAGGAAACACCCTCACCGGAATGAGCTCTTGAGTGGGAGCAAACCCCATCTGTTGGGGGACCTAAGGGTTAACAGCAATATTAGAGCAGTTTTTTTCCCACAGGAAGATGAACTTGAGTTTATCTTATCCTTACTCTTTCTTGGGAATGTATTGGGTTTAGATAAACAAGGCATGTCAACTGTGTTACAAAGTAACATTTTAAATTATAGACATGACCCCTGTTCAGTGAACAATGTCGGCATGAGGAAGGCTGAGCAGGCATTAAAGTTTGTGGGGCTATGTGACAAGAAATATGTAAAAACCTGTCAGGAAACACAAACCTTGGATTCTGTGTATGGTATTTCTTGAAACTGAAAGTGCCTGTTGGCTTGGAATTCACATTCACAGGCTTGTAAGATATGGTTCTGCAATTTGTGAGGTTTTCCTACTCTGGAGTGGCTCCTATCCATCCCTGTGGTCTTGTCTGTTACAGCCAAGCATGTCCCCATGAGATGAAAGGGCAAGAAGCAGCATCTAGATTATTGTAAAGACTCCTGAGAAGACATGTTTAATACCATCAGGCTAATAAACAAGAATGCTGTTTCATGTCCTATATCCTTCTACGAAGCTAAGTGAACCAGGTTCCAAGTTCTAGTCTAGTATTCACTACTCCCCTTTGAGTGTATATGTTAATTTGAACCCAAGACCACAGCTGAGTTACACAGTGGGCATTGCAAGTTTTTTTTTTCTTCTGTAAAACAACTTTTTATTTGTTGCTGAAGTGTTATTGTAAATAAACAAGTAGTAACTGGAAGACCATATAATGTTCTTTGACCAAAGCATTGAAATTCTTTTACAGCATCCAAATTTCTCTGGACAGAATCAGAACAAAAGTGAAATTATGGTTAATAATAAAATGTTACATTTGTATAATGCTTTGAATTTTCCAAAGTGCTGTCATGAACATTTTTCTGACTTTGTCCTACTTTCTCCGTGTCTTCTCTCCTCTAATTTACTACGGCTTTTATTATATCTACAAAAACTAGCATTCAAAATCCATTTCTCCAACTTTGAACCCACTACTCAGTCAGTATTCATGTATGCCATTACAATTAGAAACAAAGGAGATAAGATCAATGAAATGACTCAAAGCAAAAGAATTGATGGGACCTGCAAACTGACTGGACTTAATTTTCTGGTTTGGAGAGTTGAGTGGACAGTAATTTAATCCACTGAAAGAGGAAATACAGAAGAAGGGCATTTTGGGGAGGGATTTAGGGCATATTTCATTAAAGACCTTAGGAGAGGTGAGTCTCCACTATTTTCACACAGAGGTGTCTCACTCTGCTCCAGGATTTCTTGTGTTTGTGTCTGTTGGAAAGACAGGAAAGCCAGAATATGGTTTACCTAGTGGATCAGCCAGGCCACATGGATTGGGTCAGGAGGAAAGGACGCTCAGGACTGAGCAATGGTTTATCAAGTAAATATCAGAAAATGCACAGCTGGCACATGAAGGAGCAGCAATTGGCCTTGGGGGACCACGATCACAGTCTATACCCCATTCTGGGAAAACTGGACCATCTCACAACTAGCAATGTGATCACCTCTGAAGGAAGAAAATAGACTCTTATACACTTCTGATCACAGTTGGCAGTAGGGAGATGGTGAGAGTAACAGACTGATAAATGAATTCTTAGATTTGCTTTTTCTTCCTTCCTCCCTCCCTCCCTCCCTCCCTCCCTCCCTCTTTCTTTCTTTCTTTCTCTCTCTCTCCCTTTCTTTCTTTCTTCTTTTTTAAAAAATTCAACATGGGGCTCAAATTCACCATCCTGAGATCAAGATCTGAGCTGAGATCAAGAGTTGGATGCTTAAGTGAGTGACCCACTCAGGCACCCCTTAGAGCTTTTTTTTTTTTTTTAAATCAAGTTCTCATGGCTGGTGACGAGGTAGAATGTGGTTGTCTAGGACATTTACCTTAAAATCGTGTCTCAGATAACTAGCTTAGAGTCTCCTGGGATACTTGATGAAAAATGCACATTTCTGGAACCCCTTGACCTGCTGATTCAGAATCCCTAGGGTAAGACTGAGAACTTGTATTTAAGCTACATCCTAGATATTCCTAAGTACACTAAGGTTTTAAAAAAGCACGGGTAAGCCAGCTGAGTTAATTATGAGTTATTCTTATCAATGAAAAATTATGCAAAATATGAATTAACTAGGCAATTGGACATTCTTTGGTTTGAGGCTGCTGGCACAGCTTTATCTAATCCTTCCCAGTTGCCCTCTTATCTTATCTACATTTACTACTGCAGTTTCTCATTAAGTCTTCTTTCTGCTGGTACAAAGGAAAATATCTTTGTTTCACTTCTAGTTTTAATTTTTAATTCACATTTTCTAAGATAGCTTAGCTTTAATGAAAATGCCTCTAAAGTGTGTTCAAAGGGTGGTCCCCAGATTGATGGTCTGAAGAACTGAATTGTATGTCAGTGGAGTTCAATGAATATTAGCATTTACATGTACAGGGTCCCACAGAAAAGGTAAGAGAAGATACCATCATTCCCTGGAAGAACACACACTCCAATTATGTAGGTAAGACAAAACACCATTTGGACTCTGGTGTTCATAGGAAAAGCATAAAGCACTTACTATGGTCAAATTTTTGTGTCTCACCAAATTCACATATTGAAATCCTTTTGCCTGATATGATTGTGTTAAGAGGTGGGGCTTTTGGAAATGTTTAGGTCATGAGGATGTAGCCCTCCTGATGGGGATTAGTGTTCTTATAAAAGACACCTTCCCAGAACTCTCTTGACCCTTCCACCATTTCAGGGCACAGTGAGAAGTTGCTGGCTATGTACCAGGAAGAGGTGTGGTACCGGAATGGAGCCATACTGGTACCTTGATCTTGAACTCCTCAGTCTCCAGAACAATGAGATATAAATTTCTGCTGTTTATAGGCTACCCAGTCTCTCATATTTTATTATAGCAGCCCAAATGGATTAAGACAGCTCTCTCAGTAAAAAACATTTGGGCACTTATATACATACGTTTATTTTTTTAATAAATTATCATAAATTATCCACGTGTACTAGGGACATGGCTTGGTTATATGTACCATAACATACAGAAATAGAAAGTTTAAAAGTTGCCAAATATATATAAATAGAAATACTAATATTTCCTTTTCATGCTCTGAAAGATCTTGGGTGCAGTCAGTGCAGTGCGCACACTTCATTTTGGAAACCAGGGTTTCAGAAAACAATTTGTGCCTGCATACAATCAAGCACTAGTTGTTTTGTTGTTGTTTTTGTTGTTTTTTTTTTACTAACATATAATGTATTATTTGTGTCAGGGGTACAGGTCTGTGACTCATCAGTCTTACACAATTCACAGCACTCCCCATAGCACATACCCTCCCCACTGTCCATCACCCAGCACCTCCATCCCTCCTACCTCCCTCCCCTCCAGCAGCCCTCAGCTTGTTTCCTGAGATTAAGAGTCTCTTATGGTTTGTCTCCCTCTCTGGTTGCGTCTTGTTTCATTTTTTCCTCCCTTTCCCTATGATCCTCTGTCTTGTTTCTCAAAGTCCTCATATCAGTGAGATCATATGATAATTGTCTTTATCTGATTGACTATTTCACTTAACATAATACCCTTTAGTTCTATCCACATGATTGCAAATGGCAAGATTTCGGGTTTTTGATGGCTGCATGATATTCCATTATATATCTATATCTCACATCTTCTTTATCCATTCATCTGTTCATGGACATCTAGGCTCTTTCTATAGTTTGGCTATTGTGGACATTGCTGCTGTAAACATTCGGGTGCACGTGTCCCTTCGGATCATTACATTTGTATCTTTACGGTAAATACCCAGTAGTGCGATTGCTGGGTCATAGGGTAGCTCTATTTTCAACTTTTTGAGGAACCTCCATGCTGTTTTCCAGAGTGACTGCACCAGCTTGCATTCCCACCAAGAGTGTAGGAGGGTTCCCCTTTCTCCGCATCCTTGTCAACACCTGTTGTTTCCTGACTTGTATATTTTAGCCATTCTGACTGGTGTGAGGTGGTATCTCACTGTGGTTTTGATTTGTATTTCCCTGATGCCCAGTGATGTGCAGCACTTTTTCAAGTGTCTGTTGGCCATTTGGGTGTCTTCTTTGCCCAAATGTCTATTCATGTCCCCTGCCCATTTCTTGATTGGATTATTTGTTCTTTAGGTGTTGAGTTTGATAAGTTCTTTATAGATTTTGGATACTAGCCCTTTATCTGATATGCCATTTGCAAATATCTTCTTCCATTCTGTCAGTTGTCTTTTAATTTTGTGGACTGTTTCCTTTGCTGTGTGAAAGCTTTTTATCTTGAGGAAGTCCCAATTCTCTATTCTGTTCCATTGATCTATTAGCCCGTTTTTGTGCCAGTACCATACTGTCTTGATGATGACAGCTTTGTAATACAGCTTGAAGTCTGGAATTGTGATGCTGACAGCTTTGGTTTTCTTTTTCAACATTCCTCTGGCTATTCAAGGTCTTTTCTGGTTCCATATAAATTTTAGGATTATTTGTTCCATTTCTTTGAAAAAAGTTGATGGTATTTTGGTGGGGATTGCATTAAATGTGTAGACTGCTTTAGGTAGCATAGACATTTTCACAATATTTGTTTTTCCAATCCATGAACATGGAATGTTTTTCCATTTCTTTGTGTCTTCTTCAATTTCTTTCATGAGTGTTCTATAGTTTTTTGAGGACAGATTCTTTTGCCTCTTTGGTTGTATTTATTCCTACGCATCTTATGGCTTTGTATGCAGTTGTACATGCAAAAAATACTTACAAATACATACAAAAAATCCTTACTTTTTCTTCTGTCTTGTTGTTGATGAATAGAAATGCAACTGATTTCTGTGCATTGATTTTATATCCTGACACTTTACTAAATTCCTGTATGAGTTCTAGCAGTTTTGGGGTAGAGTCTTTTGGGTTTCCACATAAAGTATCATGTCATCTGCAAAGGGTGAGAGTTTGACTTCTTCTTTGCCAATTCAGATGCCTTTTATTTCTTTCTGTTTTCTGATTGCTGAGGCTAGGACTTCTAGTATTATGTTGAATAGCAATGGTGATAGTGGACATACCTATCATGTTCCTGACCTTAGGGGCAAGCACTAGTTTTTATATTTCAGACAAAAAGACCTTTAGAGTAGAGAGAAGAGCAAACCGAGATTACCAGAACTAGTAAATGAATTGGATGAAACTAAGAAACAAAATATGCTCAATAAATAGATGAAATAATGAAAACATTTGCTTTGGGTACATGCTACAGGCTATTAAGACATAGAGAGCATAAAACAAAAACAAATATACGGAGGGGAAAGAAACAGAAGACAGAAATTTAAATACTACCTCCTTTGGTAAAATGTTTTCCTGCCCTCAGATGGGTCTTTGCTGACATCTATGGGCTATAATTTGCCAGTAATTTTACTTAAGGATTTTACTATGCTTGTTTTTTCCCCCTCTACTTAAAAAAGTTTTAAAATTAAGTATTTATACATTCGTTTCTGTTTGTTAGTGACTCGAGATTGGATAGATTTCTTTTTATTGATTTATGAGTTGGCTGTGTTCCTGAAAGTCTTGAATCATATTTTAAACAAGAAGCATTCAACCATAAGCTTTGCTGGAAAGAGACTGCAACTATCTTGTTCACTCTTATATCTCTGGTACTTCAAATAGCATCAGATTCATTCAAAATGAATAAATTTTGGTTATTCAAAAAAGTCTTCTGAATGGTTGAAATATACTTGAAAATCTTAGCATTTAAAGGCACTCTGTAATGAACCTTTTAAGAAAATTAATAAAGTTAAAAACAATTAATGTTCAGTAAATTATCACTTGGGCTAAACAAAGCTTTTAATAACGAACAAAATTGTGGCTCAATTGTTAAGCATCTGCCTTCAGCTCAGGTCATGATCTCAGGGTCGTGGGATCGAGTCCTGCTTTGGGCTCCCTTCTCAAAGGAAGCCTGCTTCTCTCTCTCCCACTCCCCCTGCTTGTGTTTCCTCTCCCCCAGTCTCTCTGTAAAAAAAAAAAATCTTAAAAAAATAATGGACAAAAGTATCCTTTAAGCAAACCAATGGGACTATCTGAGTTGGATGGTTCAATGCAGATTTATATCTAGAAGTCATTGCAGACATAGTCTCACACCCCTTATCAGAGATAAAGAAAAGTTAGAGCTTAGACAAACCAGAGAAACCTTGAGCAAGACCACACCACTATTTAGAGGCAGTTATTTCAATATGTAAAAATTATGTGTGATTATTCTTTTCCTGAAGGAGTTATTATGAGTTTTCTTAAAGTAACAAACCTCTCTCTGTTAACCAGAAACTATTCAAGCCCTTGTCTTTCTTCTGGAGCAATTATTAAAAGTTCCTAGGGCTCTTTTCCTACATATCCACATAGAATTTTTTGGAGAGGTATTGCAATAGCATTTTGGAACAGCTGTTGATTGCAGGGTCCAGAAAATTCCTACCTTTCCTCTATCCTTTTGAATTTCCAACTCCCCCTTTCTTTCCACCACTTGGGAGTTCTGCCTAGCCACCATGTCACTTATTTGAATTCAGACTCAGGGATTTAATTTTTGAAATAATGTGCCATTTTTATAAGCAGTGATACCTGTTCATTCCTAAAAATTCAAACAGTACAGGGAAAATATCAAGGTAAGAGGAAATAATCACCTTGAATTCTTATACTCAGAAACCATTGTTAAATTGTTATTATTATTATGACTTGAAAAGGTGACTATTATTCTAGGCATCTTCTGATTCCTAGGTGTAATGAGGGATAGATATATCTAAGTAAATGGGATAAAAGTTTAATTTTTACTCAAATAGGAGAAAAATGGAATGGCACTAAAAATTGCTGAAGATAAATATTTCTTTGCTGTTGATAGTACTCACTTCTAAATTATTCCTGAAATTTGAGAAAAATTTATAACAAGAATGGACCTAATAAAACTCTTACAAATACACCCAAATCGACACATACATAAATGCCCATTGTAGCATGAAGAAGTGAACCAAGCAAAAGCAAGACACACACACACACACACACACACCAACCTGAAGTCTATTAAGATTGGAATGAATTAATAAGTTGTGGTGTACTCACACAATAGTACGCACTACAGCACTTTAAATGGATGAATCTGGACTAACTACATTGTTCTACATGAATAAGACTAAAAAAATATAATGTTGACCAAACAAAAAGTTGTAGAAGAATACACAGATACCATTTTATAAAACTTAAAACTCTATGTAAGACAATACTTGTTAATGTTTAAGGATTCACAAATGCTTGGTAAAAGATGCCTAGTAATGATAAAATTGACTTCATGCTGGGTCGTTACATCTGGTAAAAGAGAAAGAGAAATGGAAGGGTCCAGAGACATCACCTGTGTTATAGACCTTAAAATCTTAAAAATAATACCCTCTAGTTCCATCCCTGTCATCGCAAATGGTAAGATTTCATTTCTTTTGATGACTGCATAGTATTTCATTGTATAACATTTTGAGACAAGGCAAAATGTTAGGATTTAATAAAGTTGGGTGTTTGGGCAATGGATATCCATTATTCTTTATGTTTAAAATATTTTATGATAAAGGTACATTAAAATAAAAGTCATAGAGATGAGCAGATTAATGGATTTTAAAAAATACTAAGCATAGGAACAGTCAGTTGTTATTGCCCAAAGAACTAGACATAATTAAAAACACCTGATTATGGGGACGCCTGGGTGGCTCAGTTGGTTAGGCGGCTGCCTTCAGCTCAGGTCATGATCCCAGCGTCCTGGGATAGAGTCCCACATCGGGCTCCTTGCTCGGCAGGGAACCTGCTTCTCCCTCTGCCTCAGCCTACCACTCTGTCTGCCTGTGCTCGCTCTCTCTCTCTCTCTCTCTCTGACAAATAAATAAATAAATAATCTTTAAACAAAACACAAAAAAACCACACCTGATTATGTTAGAACTAAACAGAAATGATTTAAAACTTATTATCTATAAAGTAATTACAAGAATAAAAATTTGATCATAAAAGCAGATACTCTGTAATTGATAGCATGAAGGAACTGCGGTACATTTTATGTTGTTATGGGTAATATTTTTTTAAACTTTTATTTATTTATTTGAGCGAGAAGGAGAGGGAGAGAGAGAGAAAGCACAAACATGGGGAAAGGGAGCTTGGAGCCTGATGTGGGGCTTGATCCCACGACTCTGGGATCATGGCCTGAGCCTAAGGCGGATGGTTAATCAACTGAGCCACCCAGGAGCCCTTGTTATAGGTAATATTAAACATTTCTAACATACAGAACACATAGGGAACAATACCTGTGTACCCACTACTCAAATACAGTTGTGTTCTTTGTGCTCTTTCTTTTCTCTCCTCAATGCAATTACAATTTTCTTTTCTCTCCTCAATGCAATTAGTTTAAAATTAGTGTGTATCAGTCTTCATTATTTTTGAGAATTGTCCCCAAGAAATATGAACATTTAGTTTATTTTAATGGTTGTTCAATATTATATTGTTTGGATACAACATAATTCTATTCACTTGTTTAGCCACTGATGGATATCTCCTGATTACTAAAGATAAACAAGGCTGCAATGAACATCTTTATGTATATTTCCTTGTGCACACAGATGAGAGATTATTATGCAAGGCTCTGGGACACATAAATTGAAGTTGAATTGTTAGGTTGTAGAATATCTGTGCCCTTGAAATTTATTCAACATTACATATATTAAATAAATGTTTGAAATAAGCAGGAAAACTACTTAAACTTTCCACCATGAGTGTATGCAAATTCTGGTTTCTCCCCATTGCTCCATCAGCCCTTGGTATCGCCAGGCTATCTACACTGAGATAATGAAGTTATACTTATTCATATTTAGACCTTTAGTTCATTTTTTAAAAGATTTTATTTATTTGACAGAGAGGGAGAGAGACAGAGAGAGAGAGATAATGAATGAGCATGGGAAGGAGCAGAGGCAGAGGGAGAAGCAAACTCCCTGTTGAGCAGGGAGCCTGATGTGGGACTTGATCCCAGGACCCAGAGATCATGACCTGGGTGGAAGGCAGACACTTAACTGACTGAGCCACCCAGGCGCCCCCCCCACTGCTTTAATTCATTTGACATTTATTTTTGTATGGTGTGAATTAAGCTTCTGATTTTCACCTCCTGTGGACAGAGCCAATTTTCACAGCACCATTAACTGACTTGTGCAGTAGTTCTCAAATTATGGCCGGAGGATCTCTGGGAAAGAGAGATTCCTGAGGTTCTTTTATAGGGTCCACAAGGTTAAGGCTATTCATAATACAAAGATGTTATTTGTCTTTTTCACTTTTACTCTCATGAGTGAACAGTAGTTTCCCAAAGGCTACAGTGACATGTGATGACATCATTGCTTTAACAGCTAATAAATTGTGTACTGTGTATTGTACTTCCTAGGATTTTCTAAGGCAGTGAGTTTAGAGTATAAATACATACATTTAAAAAAATTAACTCAGTTTGTTCTCATTACTGTTACTGTGTTCCCACCAGCTCTTTTCAGTTGTAGCTGCTAGTCTCTGTAATCTCATTATCTTCCAAGAAATCATGAATTTTAAATCCCAAATATTTTTTTCTGCACCTATGCATAAATACAGGAATTAAGTTTATCTTGTTTTTACAATGATATTAAAATATTTTCCAAAACTATTTTTAGTTTTCAAAATTTTATATGAAATGTATTATTTTAGAATTAAATGTTTTATTCTAAAATAAACACTATAATACATTTTCTTGGGTTTAAGGATGGATTGCTGGCTTAAAAAAAGATATCAGAAGACCTTTTTTTTTCTTTTTGAGAGAGAGAGAGCTCAGGCCTCCTGGGGTGTGGTGGGGAGGGTCAGAGAAAGGAACTTAAATAGGCTCCACGCCCAGCATGGAGCTGGACACGGGGCTTGATTTCAAGACCTTGAGATCATGACCTGAGCTGAAATCAAAAGTCTGAAGCTTAACCCACTGAGCCACCCTGGTGCCCCTAGAGACACATTTTCTCAGGCTGTGTCTGTGTTGCCTATGTCTGAAAAAGACGAAACTGTTATAGCAGCAAGTTCTTTAACTCATGTAAAGGAGGAATATGTTTCAAAAGAAGCTGGGGAAACTTGTAAGTATGAAAAAATGTCAAAAGGTACCCCTTCTTTAGCTTTATAGATGTCAACAATAGTTTCAAAGACTAATATGGCTCTGATTAGGTTGTAGCATCATCTTGGGTCCAATCATTTAGTGTTCAAAGGAAAAAGGACTTAAATGTGTAAAAGCCTCTTACAGGACATCTTATCATATTGCACTGGCTGGAGGAGCTCCTA
>ML109087.1:0-19739 GCA_003697995.1 Taxidea taxus jeffersonii
TAGATTTTTATTTATTTATTTGACAGACAGAGATCACAAGTAGGCAGAGAGGCAGGCAGAGAGAGGAGGAAGCAGGCTGTCCGCAGAGCAGAGAGCCTGATGTGGGGCTCGATCCCATGACCCTGGGATCACGACCCGAGCCGAAGGCAGTGGCTTTAACCCACTGAGCCACCAGGCGCCCCTAGTCTACATACTCTTATCTGAAACCTGGGGCTGGGTGTATTTCAGAGTTCTGAACACTTTCCCAGCAGTGTCAGGGCAGGATCCTAACATCAAACATAGCATTTCTGTAAGAAATCTATGAATATTCACAACAAGTAGTATAAATAAAGTCTGCAGTCTCATGTCATTTCAGGTCAGTTTTTACTACCAAGTGAGATTTGGTGTCAAGGGATTATGGACCTGTAGGAATAGTTGGAATTTAGTTGAGTAGAAGAGGCTAATAGTAGGGACGCCTGGGTGGCTTAGTTGGTTAAGCAGCTGCCTTCGGCTCAGGTCATGATCCCAGCGTCCTGGGATCGAGTCCCGCATCGGGCTCCTTGCTCAGCAGGTAAGGAGCCTGCTTCGCCCTCTGCCTCTGCCTGCCACTCTCTCTGCCTGTGCTTGCTCTCTCTCTCTCTCTAACAAATAAATAAATAAAATCTTAAAAAAAAAAAAGAGGCTAATAGTAGGAAAACTGGAAGCAGCTTTAAGCTTTTTGTCCTTTCTGAGAACAGTTGTCTTAAACATCAGGGTAGCACAGAGAACATTTTCACTCTGTGAAAATGTCACACCTGATGTTTTCATCTTTTACATCTTAGCTGTACTCTAGTTTTAGTGGGTTTTTTTTTTCCCCTTTACTAGAGGTAGTTCAGGTTAGGAGTGAATTTTTAGACTTCATAAATTCAGAGAATTGTTTTTGGCTTCACTGTAATTCTAGGTTTGACTGGTTTACATATAGTTAACAGTTGTTAACAGTTACAAACACAGTATCTTTATCCTGTTCTTTTCTCAGGAAAAAAGTCAGCTTTTGTATCTTATGTACTGTTTTACTACATACATAGTAAGGTTTGTTTATCTTCTTACATATATTTTAGCTGAAGCCCAATCAGTCTCAGCTAAAGTGTGATAGATATTTATAGATCACACTTCTCCAAAAGTGTCATGGAGGCATTTTAAATTGTCATAACTGGGGAAATGGTACTAGCATTTAGTGGATAGAGGGCAAGGTTGCTCCTGAAGCATCCTACAGTGCACAGACAATCTCCTCTATCTCCAGTAAGTAATTACCCAGTTCAGAATGTCCGTACTGCTGAGGTTGAGAAATTCTGCTCTAAATAGGTCAGTAGATCATATATATTTTCAAGTGTATAATTGGGCAATCTTTATTTCCTAATAGCCTTTAAAATAATTTTTTAAACTTGCTAGTGCCATCTCTTCAACTCTTTGAAATCAGATATTTAAAAAATTTCTTTTGCACTTTTCACCAGTTTATGTTGCTCTTAATGATTTTCTGGAAGTGTTAAATAAGATAGTGACTTTAAGAGTTACTATTAGGGAAGAGATTAAGATAGATTGAATTCTTTTTGTTCATTCTATAAATATTAATTGATAATAATACATTATATGTTAATAAAAAATGAAAAAAATATTAATTGAATACCTCCCGTGTGCCCGGCACTGTTCTAGGTGCTTAGGACATAACAATATACAAAATAAAGAAACAATCCTGCCTTTATGCTGCTTACATTCTAATGAAATTTGTCTTTATCCAAGCCTCATTTACCAGTGAACAATCAGTGTTTGTAAAAAAAAATATCTTTATAATGGCAGGAGGGTAAGATGAGGACAGATAATGGAAAAAACAGCTAATCATTTGTCATAAAACTAATTTTGATTTGCAACTTAACAGTCTGAAATCAGGTAAAAGCTCAAAATAGTGAGGATGACTTAAGAAGCAAAGCCAAACCTAAGTATTCAAATATGGCTAAAATTATTTGGAATTTAGTGTTTGAGACATTTTCATATTCAGCTTGTGCACCACACAGGAAACTCATTCACATTATATTAACACCTTAAACATCATTGGCGTCCTCTAAATTTTGGAATCTAATTTTTAATTTTTTTTCAGGGACTGTGCAATTGACCCAACATGTGTACTCTGTATGGACTGCTTCCAGAATAGTGTTCATAAAAATCATCGTTATAAGGTATGAAAATAGATCCATAATATCTCTAGATTAGCAGGAACCTGGTGGCCATCTAGTCTGAATTCCTACCAGTACTTGAAATCCTGCTGTAATAGCTCTGATATGTGAACCTTTAGTTTTGGTTAAATATCATGTGATAGGAGATCTATTCCCTCAAGAGGCAGCCTTTTGTAATTTTTTTGTGAGATATATCATTTTTATACAAGAGATTGTATAAAGCATATGAACACTTAGAGAATAACTATGATGCAAACATCTGTGTAACCACTACTTAGGTCAAGAATAGGCATTGTCGGCTCTCAGAGGCCTCCTGGGAGAGAGAAAGATCAGTCTTTCTCTTTCCCATTGTGATAAACTTTCTCCAGTGTTGTGTGATAGTGGTTTCCTTGATTTCACTTTTAGTTTATCACCCAAAGCACATTGAATAGTTTTATGTATTTTTGAGCTTTATATAGGCAGAGTCATGCTGTATCTTTTTCTTGTTGAGTAGAGTATTATGTCTAATAACTATAATTTGTCCAGTGACCTTCAAGCATTCAGTAATCCCTGTTGTCTCTGTTCATTGTACTATATATGTGGATTGTTTCTAGTTTGGGGCTGTTATGAACAGTTGTGCTGTGAACATTCTTATTTGTGTATTTTGGTACACATGTCCAGTAGTTTCCCTAACGTACATATCTAGAATAGAATGCTGAATTCTAGGGTATGTGACTCGTTAGTTATAATAAATAATGTCACATTGTTTTCCAAAGTGCTTATACTAATTTATAGTCTGTCCAGCAGTATGTGAGAGTTCGCATTGCTGCACATTCTTGGAAGATTTGACTTTGTCAGTCATTTTAATTTTAGCCAGTCTGGTGGGTCTATAATGGTATCACATTGTGGTCTTGATTTTCCTAATTACTAATGAGGTTGAGGGGTTTTTCCTTACTTATTACATTTTCAGACAACTTTTTTTTTGTTATTTTGAGCTGAAATGTGTTTCTCAAATATTTGCATTGGTTGTATACTTTGTGTACTCTGGGCTTAGACAGATGTTGATGTTATTAGTGGTTCTCTTTAACATCCTGTTAAACATGCTAAGGTCCTGTGCAAATGTATATAACATCTTAAAGGTATATCTGTGTCTTCTATAGAGTTGAAAGCACTATTCATGTTATGAGACTGGCCTCAACATTACTACTTCTATTTCAGGAGGTGATGGGCTATTGGTAAAGATTATAAGTATTATTATTATTGTGCATAAGAATAAATAGATAGAGGAACCTATGATATAGTGTGGTTAAAATGTTTTCCCAAGATTGCAAAGCTAACCACTGATGAGATTTATAAAGTTAAGCATTTGTTAACTTTATTCCATATTTCCTCATTACCTCCATTAATTATAGTATTGCTTATGCTGGAAAACCAAAGAAAGAATGCCAGAAGTAGAGACATGAGAAAGTTGTTAATTTCTTCTCATTTTTATTCTGGGAGACTAATGATCTCCCAGAGATGCTAAAAGTCTTAAGACAAAAGTTTTCCAGTTCCTCAGACTTCAAGACCTCTAAGCTTATGCTTTCCAAGCTTTGGGGTCTTGGGGGTCAGTATAGTTTGCAAAAGCTTTGAATGAGACAGGGTTTTCAATTTTTCTTTGGCTAGTTAAGTTCAGTTTTAATTTTAAAAAGGACACATGGACAGCAACCAAATATATCTGCCATTTCTTATAATTTTATAAAGGAAAAGACATTTTAATTCCAGGAAAGTAGGATAATCCCAGAATAAAGAACAGTCTTTTAAGTTGTGTCCATGTAGCCCTGTGAAAGAGCTCACTACATTTCTTTTCTGGTTTTTCTGTAGAATGGTAAAAACTTGTTAAATTTTGAGAACCTTTTTACCAAGCTACCTTCAAGTTCTTAAAGCTTACCAGTTTACATTATCACCACAAAGGACTCTTTTATGGAGCATACCTAGGTTTGCCATCTTGAGGTTTTGCAGAGCTCTTCTTACAGAAGAAGGTGCTTACATGACTTACTCAGGAACCTGTGAGTCATCAGAAGGATGGGCTGTTTTATGCCTAATAAAAAATGATGTCTAAAAGCTTTAAAAGATATTACCTATCAAATGTGAGTATGAAGGGAACAGAACACCTTTTGATGAGAGAATAAATTGCTAGATATGTGGTGAAATTTTTAAAGAAAAGCAAGTGAATGACTAATAAGCATACTACAGGTGAGTAGTAACTTCTAGGGCAGGTAAGAGAATGGGACTCTGGATGATTGCAGAGGCAGTTTCAGCAGTATTAATATTCTCTTGGGTTGGATGCTGGGTTCATGGGTGTTCATTTCATTGTTTTACTTTGTAACTTACCTGTAACTTACCTTTGCAACTTACCTTACTGTGTATATTCTTCTGTGTAATAAAACACTTCATAGAAAAAAAACAGCCATTAAAAAAAAAAAAAAGATTGGAAGAAATAAGAAGGGGTATCTGTTGCTCCAGAGAATATAAAGAAGAGTAATGACAGAACAGACCAATTATTGGATACTGTGAAGAAGAAAGAACCAAGAAAAACTTTTAGTGGCAGGGTAGTCCAAACAACTTGAGAACAAGAAAATAACAAAGTTGAAATTTTGAACTGTTTGTTCTGCTGTGTGAATGTGACTCTTCATGATCTCTAGGTTCTCCATAGTTTATCCCTTAACGTACAATGTGGTGACTATAGTTGATAACACTGTATTGTGTAGTTGAAATCTGTTAAAAGAGTACAACTTAAATGCTTGTACACACATTTTAAAAGTACATATAAAAAAAAAGAATATACTGCAGTACTATTTTTTAAAATAACCTGAAGCTAACCTGTGCATTTTCTCCTCAAAGACCCACTGTTAAGAATTATTTTTGAATAGTAAATGTTTCCTTTATTGAAAGCAAGGAAAGTGAGTTGCAACCAACAATATTATAGGCATGCCTGGTTTTATAGCACTTCACTTAATTGTGTTTTGTAGACACCATGCTTTTTATAGTTGAAGGTTTGTGGCAATCCTGTGTCAAGTCTGTTGGTACTATTTTCCCAATAGCATTTGTTCACTCCATGTCTCTGTGTTACATTTTGGTAATTTTTGTGATATTTCAGACTTTTTCATTATTATTGCATTTGTTATGGTGATCAGTGACCTTTGCTATTACTATTGTAATTGTTTGGGGCTGTCATGAATTGCACCCATATAAGACAGCAAACTTAGTTTATAAAGGTTGTGTGTGTTTTGACTGCTCTACTGACTGGCTGTTCCCCTCTCTCTCACTCTCCTCAGGCCTCTCTATTCCCTGAGACCCAAATGTATAGAAATCGTGCCAGTTAATAACCCTGAAATGGCCTCTAAGTGTTCAAGTGAAAGGAAGAGTCAGACATCTTTTACTTTAAATCAAAAGCTAGAGATGGTTAAGCTTAGTGGGGAAGGCATGGTGAAAGCTGAGTTGGGGTGAAAGCTAGACCTCTTATGCCAGTTAGCTAAGTTCTTGAAGGAAATTAAAAGTGCTACTCCAGTGAACATATGAGTGATTAGAAAGCAAAACAGCCTTATTGCTGATAGGAAAAAGTCTGAGGGGTCTGGATAGAAGGTCAGATCAACCACAACAGTCCCTTAAGCCAGCCTAATCCAGAGCAAGACTGTAATGCTCTTCAATTCTGTAAAGGCTGAGAGAAGTGAAAAAGCGACTGAAGAAAAGTTGGAACCTAGCAGAAGTTGGCTTAGGGGAAAAAGCTATCTCCATAACATAAAGTACGAGGTGAAGTGCTAAGTGCTGATGTAGAAGCTGCAAGTTCTCCAGGAGATCTCGGTGAGAACATTCATGAAGGTGGCTCCACTCAACAACAGATCTTCATTGTAGACAAAACAGCTCTGTACTGGAAGAAGATGCCATCTAGGACTTTAATAGCCAGAGAGAAGTCATTGCCTGGCTTCAAAAATTCGAAAAACATGCTGACTTTTTTGTTACGAGCTAATGCAACTGATGTCTTGAAGTTGAAGCCAGTGCTCATTTACATTTCTGAAAATCCTAGGGTCCTTAAGAATTACATGAAAACTAGTTTGCCTGTGCTCTGTAAATGGAACAGCAAAGCCTGGATGAAAACATTTCTGTTTACAACATGGTTTATTGAATATTTTAAGCTCACTGTTGAGACCTACTACTCAGATAAAAGATTCTTTTCAAAAAATGACTGTTTACTGACAGTGCATCTGGTCACCCAAAAGCTCTGATGGAGATGTAAAATAAGATTAATGTTGTTTTGATGCTAACACAGCATCCATTCTGCAGCCCGTGGATCAAAGAGTCATTTCAACTTTCAAATCTTATATAAGAAACACATATCAGGGGCATGTGGGTGGCTTAGTGGGTTAAAGCCTCTGCCTTCAGCTCACATCATGATCCCAGGGTCCTGGAATAGAGCCCCACATTGGGCTCTCTGCTCAGCGGAGAGCCTACTTTCCCCTCTCTCTCTGCCTGCTTCTCTGCCTACTTGTGATCTCTGTCTGTCAAATAAATAAATAAAATCTTAAAAAAAAACACATTATCATAAAACTACAGCTGCTATAGATAGTGATTCCTCTGATGGGTCTGGGCAAAGTAAATTGAAAAGTTTATAGAGAGGATTCATCATTTTAGATGCCATTAAGAACATTCATGATTCATGTGAAGAAGGAAAAAACATGAACAGGAATTTGGAAGAAGTTGATTCCAAGCCTCAAGGATGACTTTGAGGGGTTCAGGACTTGATTAGAGGAAAACAACTGCAGATGTGGTAGGAATAGCAAGAGAACTAAAATGAGAAGTGGAGCCTGAAGACATGACTGAATTTCTGCAAGCTCATGATAAAACTGTAATGGATGACAAGTTGCTTTTGTTGGCTGAGCCGCGAAAGTGGTTTCTTGAGACAGAATCTACTCCTGGTGAAGATTCTTGAAATGACAAAAGATTTAGAATATTCCATAAACATAGCTGATAAATTAGTGACAGGGTTGGAGAGGATTGACATCAATTTTGAAAGAAGCTCTAGTGTGGGTAAAACACTGTCAAATAGCATTGCATGGAACAGAGGAATTGCTCATTGAAGAGTCCGTCAATGTGGTATGCTTCATTGTTGTCTTATTTTAAGAAATTGCTACAACCACCCCTTCTCTAGCAGCCACAGACACTGATCAGTCAGCAGCCATCAATATCAAGGCAAGACCCTCCACCAGCAAAAAGATTACCACTTATTGAAACCTTAGATGATGGCTAGCATTTTTAACAGTAAAATATTTTTAAATTAAGGTATATACACCATTTTTTAGCTATAATGGCACTTAATAATTTAAATACTTAATAGACTACAGTATAGTGTAAATGTAACTTTTATAAGTACTGGGAAACTAAAAAAGTCATTTGACTCACTTTATCATGCTATTTGCTGTATTTCAGTGGTGTGAAACTGAACCTGTATGATCTCTGAGGTATGCCCATATTCATACAATCTTCCCCTTTAATCAGAAATAAATGTTTCCAAATGAAGTTTATAAGGTTGTAAAAGAAAAAAATTCTCACGGTATACTGTTATATGGAAAAAGCAAAATATATAGATTATGCATTTAATTTTTGGTGTTTCTTTGAAAACATATTGTATATATAATACTTAACCATAGTTTATTTTAACTATTTACTTATTATTGGGGGAATGTAATTAGGATTCAATTGTGTTTTTTTTATGGTAAGCAGTGTTGCTATAAACAACTTTTTTTTGAAGATTAATCTGTTTTAGAAAGTACACAGGTGAGCAGGGAGAGGGGCAGAGGGAGATGTGGAGAAACTCAAGCTGATTCCACACTGAATATGGAACCCAACGTGGGGTTCCAACTCTCTACCCTAAGATCATGACCTAAGCCAAAATCAAGATTCAGATCCTTACCCAACTAAGCTACCCAGGTACCCTGCTATAAACATCTGTATGTGTGAGTCACTTTTCTGTATGTAGGATTATTTCCTTAGGCTAGGTTCTCAGAGGTGGAATTACTGGTTTAAAAAATATGGACATTTCAGGAAATAAAAAACAAGCCACAGATGAGGTGAAAGTGTACAATACATGTATGTGATAAAGGACTGGTATCCAAAACATACAAAGTACTCTTAAAATTAAACAGTAAGAAAATGAACAACCCAGTTTAAAAATGGGCAAAAGATTTGAAACAGACCTCACCAAGAAGATGTATAAATGGCCAGCGAGTACATGAAAAATGCTTAGAATCATGTTATTAAAGCAAGAATGAAGTGCCACTACACACCTGTTAGAATGGCCAAAATTCAAACCACTGACAACACCAAATGCTGATGAGGTTAGGAGCAACAGAAACTCTTATTCATTCCTGGGGGGAAATGCAAAATGGTACAGCTACTTTGGAAAACATTTTGGCAGTTTCTTTCAGAGGTAGACATACTGTAACCATATGATCCAGCAGTTGTGTTCCTTAATATTTACCCAAAGAAACTGAAAATTTACAGAAAACTGCACAAGAATGTTTATAGCAGCTTTTTTCACATTTTCCAAAACCTGGAAGCCACCAAGATGTCCATCAATAGATGAAAGGATAAACCAACTTTGGTATACCAATACAATGGAATATTCTTCAGTGATAAAAACTATTAAAAGATATGACAGGACCTTAAATGATCATATTGCAATGTGAAGGAATCTACTGTGAAAGCCTACATACTGTGTGGTTCTAGCTGTATCACATTCTGGGAAAGGCAACACTGTGGAGACTAAAAAGTAGAGCCTAACAATGGTGGTGAGAGGGATGGAGGAATGAATAGGTAGAGCACAGGGAATATTTAAGGTAGTAAAACTATTCTGTATGATACTGTAGTGGTATATACATGTCATTATTAATATGTTAGAACCAAAAAAGTGTACAACACAGAGAACTCTAATGTAAATTATGGACTTCAATAATGTATCAGAAATAATGTATCAACATTGACTCATCAGTTGCAACAAGTGTATCACTCTAATACAAGGTGTCAATGATAGAGGAAACTGGTGGGGTGGGGGGAAGAAGGGGTATATGGGAACTTGATATTTTCTGCTAAATTTTTCTTTAAACCTAAAACTGTTCTAAGAAAGAAAGTCTGTTAATTTTTAAAAATGAATTTCAAAGGTTCCTAGTACATTTTGCGGAAGTGCTTCATGAGAGAATTACACCAAATGTACTATAATTAGTGGTATAGAATCCCACAAAACCTGCAAAAACCTTTAAATAGAAACCCTTTAAACTAAAACCTTTCAAACTGAACCCAACTTAAAACAATTTCCCCCCCACTTCATTGAAAAGTATTTTCTTGATTTTTCTTCTGTTGTTTCTCTTTGCTTATTCTGGAATGGTGGGTATGAAATATCCCTACATTGCTACTTTGCCATCTTCCTGGATCATAGGAACAAGGCTGTTTATTTTGCCATCATCCATGTTGACAGGGCCAAGGTCATTGATTTGATAAGTAGATTAAATTCCAGGAAGCCGCAATCACAATAATGTAGCTTTGATCAAAAAGAACCAAAATAGTATCTGAGTTCACCTAACTAGGGTCTTCTTGTATCTTGGAACCTGATACCAAAGCCAGGCCGGCTTCTAACATTGGTATCCTTTTATTGAACACATGGCAGGGTCAGTTAGAATAAATCTGGAGAAGAAAACAAAGCCCACTACCAGTCTTCTTTTTCTCTGTCCCTTTCCTGTGTATGTCTCTATCTTCATTAACTAAATTGCAATGATATGTGTATGTGTCCTTCATCCCCATCTGACTGTAAACTGCAGGACAAGGCCCAGGTCTCACGTACTTTACACCTCCTGTGTCTTTCATAGTACCTGGGATATAGAGGCTTTCAACAAACGTCTCTTGAAAAGAAGTGTTGGGATCAAAAGGACTAGACCATACGTAGAGCTGATACCTAACATTTAATTATAAAAATAATCATGAGGTTCTATTTTAACATCAGCCTGCTGTAATCTTACATGAGATTTATATTCTTATATTGTCTTTGAAACACAACAGCACTAAAAATAATTTATCCAGGCAATACAATAAAACTACCTTTTATTGTAAAAACTACCTTTTATTTTAAAAAACTCAAACGAGGGGCACTGGGTGGCTCAGCGGGTTAATCCTCTGCCTTCAGCTCAGGTCATGGTCTCAGGGTCCTGGGATCGAGCCCCGCATCGGGCTCTCTGCTCAGCGGGGAGCCTGCTTCCCCCTCTCTCTGCCTGCCTCTCTGCCTACTTGTGATCTCACTCTGTCAAATAAATAAATAAAATCTTTAAAAAAATAAATAAAAAATAAAAAAATAAAAAACTCAAATGATACAGAAAAATATAAATAAAAACTGTAGTTGCCATTCTTTCCCATTGTACTTTTGTTAAACTGAACACGATTTAGTGTATATACATCCTTACAAATCTTTATGTATTTACAAACTTGCACACACATTTGTATGTTTAGGAGAGGTGTGTATAAGTGTGTGTGTATATTAATGGATCTTAAACTATATATCCTGTCTTGCAATTTCTTTCCAGTTTAACAGTATGTAATGGGGATAATTCTATGTTGATACGTATAACAACTCTCCTGCCTTATTAATTGTTGCATGTATTTCTTTGTGGGATTATATCACCATATATTTATTTAACCCACCATATATTTATTTAACCTTTTTTTAGACAATTATGTTGTTTCCAGCTTTTCACTGACCAGCAGTATTGGAATGTACACATGTACCTTTGTTTTCATATGAACCAGTGTATAGAATATATTCAAGAATGCCTGAGTCTAGATATTTAGAGGTAGATTTTCTGGATTGAAGGGTATATGCATTTAAAATTTTGTTAGATTTTTTTGCGAAATATTTTCCCTGAATTACCATGAGCTAACATTCTCAGTAAAAGACTATGAAAATGGGAGCACCTGTGTGGTTTTGTTGGTTAGGTGTCTGCCTTCAGCTCAGGTCATGATCCTGGGGTCCTGGGATGGAGCCCCACATTGGGCACCCTGCTCAGAGAGTCTGCTTCTCCCTCTCTCTCTGCCCTCATCCCCGCTTGTGCTCTCTCTCTCTCTAATAAAAATCTTTTTAAAAAATGTGAAAATGTTCTTTTTCCACAGCTGTCCCCAATCTTTATTTAATCAGTCTTTTCTTTTACATTTTGCCAACTGTTAGATTTCAGATTATCGAAGAATGTCATTACTTTAAGTTGCATATCTATTTGTAGTATTAACATCTTTTCATATTTTAAATGTATATTCAATTTCTTTTGTGTACTATTTTTTTTAAAGAGGGAATATTTCTTTTTTTTTTTAAGATTTATTTTTTTTTTATTTGACAGACAGAGATCACAAGTAGGCAGAGAGGCAAGCAGAGAGAAAGGAAGGGAAGCAGGCTCCCTGCTGAGCAAGAAGCCCGATGTGGGGCTCGATCCCAGGACCCTGAGATCATGACCTGAGCTAAAGGCAGAGGCTTTAACCCACTGAGCCACCCAGGCGCCCCTTATGTACTATTTTTTTAAAGGTATTTATTTAATAGAGATCACAAGTAGGCAGAGAGGCAGGCGGAGAGAGAGAGAGGGAAGCAGGCTTCCTGCTGAGCAGAGAGCCTGATGTGGGGCTCGATCCCAGGACCCTGGGATCATGACCCAAGCCGAAGGCAGAGGCTTTAACGCACTGAGCCACACAGGCGCCCCTTGTGTACTATTTCTTTACTCATTTTTCTATTGTTTTTTTTGACTTATTGCTATGTTACATACTTCACAAATGCTTTCTTAATTATGTTTGTTTTATAAAAACTTCTTTTAAGTGAGATTTATTGAGATAAAGTTTATATAAAATAAATCTACAATTAAGGTGTACAGTTTGAGGTTTTCACAAACATTATACAGTTCAGTAACCATCCCACAATCAAGATATGTTTGCCCATCTGCCAAATTCCCCTTGCATTCAGTTGTCTTGCCTCCATACCCCTCATTCCTGGTAGTCACTGAACTGCTTTCTGCCCCTATATTTTTGCCTTTTCAGAATGTCATATAAATGAAATCATATAGTACGTAGTGTTTCCTGTTTGGCTTTTTTCTCTTAGCATATTGCCTTTGAGATCCTCTTATGTATCAACATTTGTTCCTTTTTATTGCTAAATAGTATGCCATTGTGTGGATCTGCTACAATTTATTATCTTTCATCAGTTGGTGCACATTTGAGTTGTTTCCAGCTTTTAAATAAAGCTTCTTTTTTTTTTTTAAGATTTTATTTATTTATTTGACAGATAGAGATCACAAGTAGGCAGAGAGGCAGGCAGAGGAGAGGGGGGAAGCAGGCTCCCTGCTGAGGGGAGAACCCATTGCGGGGCTCGATCCCAGGACCCCGGGATCATGACCTGAGCCGAAGACAGAGGCTTTAACCCACTGGGCCACCCAAGCACCCCTAAATTAAGCTTCTTTAAACATTCATGTACAAGTCTGTGTGGGCAAATGTTTGCATTTCGTTTGGGTAACCTAGAAGTAGGATTGCTGAATCATAAGTTAAGTATATTATTGATTTTATAGGATCTGTTTTCTGCCTTTTAATTTGATTTATGCTGTCATTTGTCTTGACATTTTAAATAAGTATGTTGTTAAATATGCCAGATTTTTTAAGGCTTCTAAATTTTGTGCCTTGCTTCTACACCATTCCCTATTCTAAGATGATGCTTTTACTTTTTTTAAAAAAAGATTTTATTTATTTATTTGACGGAGAGATAGAGCCAGAGGGCACAAGTTGGGGGAATGGCAGAGGGAGAGAAGCAGGCTCCCCACTGAGCAGGGAGCCCAACACAGGGCTCGATCTCAGATCCCTGGGATCATTAACTGAGCTGAAGGCAGTCCCTTAACTGACTGTGCAACCCAGGTGCCCCTAGTCTGTCAGTTTTAATTGTATCTTTAATTCCTCTTATTATCTGTATAATAGTTGGTAATCTTATGTTACTTTCCCTTCCCCTTGTCCCAGATTTTAATTGTAGCCCTTCTGATTGTTAGATCATACAGTGTTTACATTCTTCATCCATCTCCTTACTTTTGATTTGTTCTTAACTCTGCAACTAAATTTGTAAAATGTGGGGCACCTGGGTGGCTCAGTGGGTTAAAGCCAATGCCTTCGGCTCGGGTCATGATCCCAGGGTCCTGGGATGGAGCCCCACATCCATCCATCCCTGGGATGGGCTCTCTGCTCAGTGGGGGCCTGCTTCCACCTCTCTCTCTGCCGCCTCTCTGCCTACTTGTGATCTCCGTCTGTCAAATAAATAAATAAAATCTTTTTTTAAAATGTCATCATACAGGCAAAAGAAAATAAATTTATAAAATGTTCACCATTTGTCCTTTTTCTGAGGTCTTCCTAGTCATCTCTTGATCAGATGAAGCTCATACTCAAAGGGTTGAAGAACTAGTTTGTGGATCAAATCTGATTCACTGCCTGTTTTTGTATGGCCTGCAAGCTAAGTTTGTTTTTATATATATTTTTTTAAGATTTTGTTTATTCATTTGTCAGAGAGAGGGGGAGAGAGAGTGAGTGAGCACAGGCAGACAGAGTGGCAGGCAGAGGCAGAGGGAGAAGCAGGCTCCCTGCCAAGCAAGGAGCCCAATGTGGGACTCGATCTCAGGACACTGGGATCATGACCTGAGCCGAAGGCAGCCGCTTAACCAACTGAGCCACCTAGGCGTCCCTGTTTTTATATTTCTAGATGATTGGGGAAAGTTAAGAAAAGAAATAATTTATAACACATTTCACATATGAGAATTACATGAAATTAAAATTCCTATTTCATAAAAATTATAGAAAATTAAAATTCTAGTATCCATAAATCAAGTTTTATTAGAATATATCCATGCTCATTTATGTATTTATTGTCTATGGCTCTTTCTGCACTAGAACATTAGATTTGAGTAATTCAACAGAGATTATATCACCTGAAAAGTCTAACATATTTACTATGTTTCTTTTTTTTTTTTTTCTTTATTTTTTTTTTTAAGTAGGCTCCTTGCTCAGCATGGAGCCCGACAGAGGGTTCTTCCTAAGCTGAGATCAAGAGTCACATGTTTAACTGACTGAGCCTTTCAGGCTTCCCACTACCTGCTCCTTTACACATAAAGTGTGCTGATCTCTATTCAAGTAGATTCCTCAGGAGGGGCTCATGTATACAGTATTCCTGATGTTCTGACATGTTCAAAATTGTATTTTTATAGCTTGGTTAGAGATAAAATCCTTGATTTGCATTTTCTTTCCTTGAAAACACAGCTTTGCTATTGTCTTGTTTTATATGGTGTCATTGAGAAGTATGATAACAGTCTAAATTTCTTGATACTATGTTATTTCATCTTTTTTGCCTTAGGAATTTATCTTTAAAGTCTTAGAACTTTAGTGGGATATACTTCAGAGCTCATCATCCTAAGTGAGTTTTAGTGACTCATGGGTACTTTCACATGTAGACTCAGGTCTTCTTTTATTTTAGGAAGTTTCCTTGGATTACAGTTTTTTTAAATATCAGCTCTGTTCCATTGTTTAGATTTTCTTCTTTGGTGACTCCAGTCATGCCTATTTTCTGTTGACCCTTCTCTCTGACCCTATATTTAATTACCACATTTTTGTTTCTTAATTGCTTTTCCTGCTTTAATGTTATTTATTAAATTTTCATTTGACTCTATTGTCTTGGGCCCCTTATAATTTAGAATTCATTTCTGATAGGATTTTCTAGTTCTCTTCTGGTTTTGTTTTTGTTTTTGTTTTTCCCCTGAGTTCAGTCAGGTCTCATTTATTCCTTTTTTGTCCACTTCTGTTCTTAGTTTCTTTATTTTTAATTAAAGGTGCTTTGATCTGATTAAGGACTTTCATATCCCCCAGATGCTTATTTGAGGCTATGTAATTAAGTTTGGAGCCTTATATTACAATTTCCTTCAGCTTTGTGACTGGGTTTTGGCTCTTACTGCATTTTTTGCCTTTCTTTTTTGGTAATAGTTTTGTATGAATGTGGTCTACCTCTATTCTTTTTTATTTCATGGACAGGGTCTACAAGTGGTCTCTTCTGTTAGTTGGTCCTCTTCTGTGTAATTTCTTTTATAGATGATGTTGGCGGTAGAGGTGAGGTGAGGAGAGCATTTGGCCTGTGTTGTTTCTCTCATTTCTGTAGGATCCTTAATTTTTCCCTTTTTATTTCCTTGTTTCATTTACTGCCACATTGTTCAGGGCTTATCACCTTTTTTTTTTTTTTTTTTTTAAACATATTTCATTTTCCTCCAAAAGCAGCGCTTCTCTCGGGTTGCCACTTCTGGTCATGCTCATTTTTTATCTTTCCTTGGGAGCTGCCACATCTCAACCTGTGTTCCTCAGCATTGGGCGTGGCTTTGTATGTGCTTCATCTAAGTCCTCTGTACCCTTTTTTTCCCTCTCTTAAGCCCCTCTCTTATTTGCATTTGTAGGCTTGAAGCAATAGGCAACAGGAACTCTAATGGAACAAGTTATTTGAAATCTGTGGCATGTATTTTTCATCTCTCAGTAATCCTGCAGACATGAATCCTGTGTAGCTTACTTGCTCTCCTTGTTTATTTTGTTTTGGAGTGGAAGGTTTTGGGGAAGATTCAAAATCAGGCCATAGTCGTCATCCCCTATCTGGATTCATGTATGTTGGATCATTTTTTTGTTGTTGTTTGCAGGAACTCTGAAAGGAAAAGTAAATGATAACTAATAATAATAATAAAAGTAAATAATTTTAGTTTCAGTGGAACATCAAATAGATGTAAATACTGTAAACATTTCTTAACTATGTAAGTATTATTCTAATGATTTTTAGAAGTGTGTTTAAGCAGAAAAATGTCATTACTCAAGCATCTAGATGTTGTATAATGGGTTGGGTGCTTTTGCATACTTCATAGTCTGCTTTCCACTAGTACTCACATTTAAAAACTATCATTTAAAAATTAGGTATTTCAAAGCATGTTTGTTTCAAAGTTTTGTCAATTTTGAAGACTAATTTTTGTTGTGATTAAGTGTTCAGATTTTTATTTATTTTGGTTAACTAAAGTGGGTTTTGTTTATTTGGTTTCTATTATATTAATGGCAGTTAAGTTTTAAGTATCAGGGAGCATTTGTTATTTGAGTCATCTTCATCCTCCTTGCTTTGTAATATGTTTTAAAGTCAAGACAAACTCATTTTTCATTTATCAGATGCATACTTCTACTGGAGGGGGATTTTGTGATTGTGGAGACACAGAGGCATGGAAAACTGGCCCTTTTTGTATAAGTCATGAACCGGGAAGAGCAGGTACTACAAAAGAGGTAAGAGTACTATTTTTAAAAATTACTAATTATTTTAAGCTTATGCAGTTAGGTAGAAAGAAATGTTATATGTATGGGTTAAACTCAATTCCATTAAGAATCCTGGTTTTTAATGTCCAGTACTTAAATGTAAGGAGTTTTATTCTACTCTGTATTGATTTGTCTAAAGAGTGAATTTCTTGGTTCTATTGGTTAAGCAGTCAAATTGATAGGCAAGAGTAAATGATATATAAAGGAGCAAGTGGAACAATAGAATTGACATGTAACTTCAATAATTACTTTTCTTAAAGAAAAAACAGTCAATAAATTGATTATCTGCTATATATCCTAATCAAGAAAATTGAGTAAGCCCAGATAAAGGCTATTAGGAAGGAGAATGAGGAAATAACTATAGACCCGCAGATACAGAAGAAATTAAAAGGGTTATAAAAGACTCTTTATAAGACTGTGCAAATACATTTGAAAAATGGGTTATTTTATCAAGCTGTATAAAATTTCATCATTTATTCAAACATGGAAAAAACTTGGATAGTAACCAATGAAGAAATTCAGAATGTTGTCACAAGAAAGTACTTCCTAAGAAGTACTTCTTGTGTTCAAATGGTTTCACAGAGTGACCCTTTTCAAAAACTGCAAGAAATAGTTTTTTTACTCTTTTTTAAAAAATATTTTATTTATTTATTCAACAGACAGAGATCACAAGTAGGCAGAGAGGCAGGCAGAGAGAGGAGGAAGCAGGCTCCCTGCTCAGCAGAGAGCCCGATGTGGGGCTCGATCCCAGGACCCTGAGATCATGACCTGAGCCGAAGGCAGAGGCTTTAACTCACTGAGCCACCCAGGTGCCCTGTTTTTTTACTCTTTAAACTGTTCCAGATAATCCTCTAGCATTGAATACCCTGATCGCCCAGATTTTGATCTCTTTAAGTACCATTACCCACTAAAAGAACTCAGGGCTTGTAAAAATACCTGACCAGGTCTGAGTCAAGGATTAGGTAAGCTTATGAGGATGGGTTTGTGTCTAAAGAACCTAGGACCCAGCATGAAAGGGCTGTCATTGATCAGAGTTGGACAATTAGAGCATCAAAATAATACTAATTACAGTAACTGCTATAACTGATTGAATCATAATATATGAAAATTTCCTACCAAAACCAAAGAGAACTTAAATAATTTTGCCATGGCAATCGTTATTATACCAATTTCTCACACTGAAAGCTGGTAATTAAAAGAATGAACTAAGCATTTATTCTACCTCTATTTTTTTTTAAGATTTTATTTATTTTAGAGAGGAAGAGAGCCTCTGAGTAAGAGCTGGGGGAGGGGCAGAGGAAGAGAAAAAATCTGAATCACACCCTGAACTTGCCCTAAACTCGGAGCTGTACTTGGTCGGGGCTCTATCCCAGGAACCTGAGATCATGACCTGAGCCGAAATTGAGAGTTGGACGCTTAACCAACTGAGCCACTCGGGTACCCCTATTTCACCTTTTCAATAGGAATTGTATTTCATGGTAAACAAGTATTTCCAGTTTACGAGGTAAAACTCCTCTTTCTAGGTGAATGCTACCTAGCTAATAGAGAAGGGATAATAGGATTAGAATAATTAACATTTTGCAAACCTCGAGGAACTATTTGATTCAGGCAAGTTCATTAGTGGACGTTAAACCCATTAAGACATGAGTTGATAAAGAACAATATTCACATAGTTCTAAGTTGTCAACTCATAGATTACTTGCTAGGCATAAAGGAAAAAAGTGAAACTTTAAGTGGAGGTATTATATTGTCATCTCCTGAAACTGGTCATTGGTATTAGCATCATTACTAATAGTGGGGTGAAAAGGCATAATGAGCCTCCTCACAGGATGTAAAATAAAGTACATAGGTTAACATCTCAAAATCAGCTCGCTTTGGCGGCACATATGCTAAAATTGGAACGATAAAGAGAAGATTAATATGGCCCCTGTGCAAGGATGGCGCACAAATTTGTGAAGTATTCCATATTTTTATGATTTCACTCATATGTGGAATTTAAGAAACAAAACAGATGAGCGTAAGGGAAAGGGAAAAAAAAGAGAGAGAGACAAACCATAAGAGACTCTTAACTATAGAGAATAAACTGAAGGTTGCTGGGGACAGGGGGATGGGCTATATGGGTGATGGATATTAAGGGCACTTGTGATAAGCACTAGCTGTTATATGTAAGTGATGAATCTCTAAATTCTACTCCTGAAACTAGTATTACACTATATGTTAACTAAAGTTTAAATAAAAATTTGAAATATTGGGAAAAAATAAATAAAAGTTTGTAAAAAAATGAAAAAAAGTTAATGTAATATACCGTATGGACAGAATAAAAAACAAAACCACATGATCATCTTAGTAGATGTAGCAAAAGCATTTGACTAAATCCAACACACTTTCATCATAAAAAGACTTAAACTTATATCAGAATGGAACTTCCTCAACCCTAATAGAGGACATTATGAAAAACTCCTAGCTATAAATATATTGGATACTTTCCCCCTGAGATCAGGAACAAGACAGAGATTCTGCTCTTGTCACATCTATTCAATACTGTATTAGAGGTTCTGGCTAGGGCAATTAGTAATGCAAGAAAAAGAACTAAAAGGCATCCAGATTGGAAAGGAAAAAGTAGAACTAGCTCTATTTGCAGATGACATGATTTTGTATTTGGAAAATCTTAAGGAATCTGCAAAAAAAAAATTATTAGAACCATAAGGTCAGCAAGAATGTAGGGTACAAGATAATTATACAGAAATCACTTGTAGTCTTATACATCAGTAATCAAAACTCTGAAGAAGAAATTGAGAAAAAAATTCCATATTAGAATATTCTATATTCCAAAAATTCCATATTCCATACTTTAGTATCAAAGAGAATACAATATTTAGAAATAAATTAACAAAAAACATAAAATTTATATTCTTTCACTGTTGAAAGAAATTAAAGACAATCTCAATAGGGGTGCCTGGGTGGCTCAGTGGGTTAAGCCTCTGCTTCAGCTCAAGTCATGATCTCAGGGTCCTGGGATTGAGCCCCACATCAGGACTCTTTGTTCAGCGGGGACCCTGCTTCCCCCCCCCTCTCTCTGCTTGCCTGTCTGCCTGCTTGTGATCTCTTTGTCTGTCTAATAAATAAATTAATAAATTAATAATAAATAATAAATTAATAAATTAATAA
>ML109087.1:19749-60350 GCA_003697995.1 Taxidea taxus jeffersonii
AATAAATTAATAAATTAATAATAAATAATAAATTAATAAATTAATAATAATAAATTAATAAATAAACAAATCTTAAAAAATGACAATCTCAATAAATGGAAAAACATTCCACTTTTTTTTTTTAAGTTTTTATTTTAATTCCAGTTAGTTAACATATAGGGTAATATTAGTTTCAGGCGTACAATATAATGATTCAACAATTCCATACATCACCTGGTGCTCATCATGACAAGTGCTCTCCTTAATCCCTATCACCTATTTCATCCATCCCTCTACACACCTCCCCTCTGGTAACCATCAGTTTGTTTTCAGTAGTTAAGAACCTGTTTCTTGGTTTGATTCTCTCTCTCTTTCTTCTTTCCCCTTTGCTCATTTGTTTCTTAAATTTCACACGAGTGAAATCATATGGTATTTTGAAGACTTAAAATTGTTAATGTGGCAATCCATTGGGTGCTTTTTCCCCAGCTCCACCAAGCGATTAAACTTCGTTCTCCACTGACACTGACTAGGTATCCCACAAATTTAACTCAAGTCTGATACTCTCTGCTTGGTGATAACATCAGATCCCACAGATTAAGGGCACAGTCTCACAAGACTTCCCCCATTTTAGGTATCACTTGAAAGTCTAGGTTTTTCTCTTTGCTTCTGCTTCTGACCAATTGGCTATAAATCAGAGATTCTCATAACCCTCTCTTCGGATTCCATTGATTTACTAGAGCAGCTCATATAACTAAGGAAATGAGATTTCCTAGACTTACTAGATTACTTATGTATTATAAAGGACTATACTTTAGAAACAGCCAGATGGAGGAGGAGCATAGGGCAAGATATTTGGGGATGGGTTGTGGATTTTGCATGCTATTTGAGTGCACCACTCTCCCTAGATCTCTGTAGGTTCACCAACCTAGAAGTTTCCCAAAATCTTGTCCTTTTGGGTTTTTATGGATGTTTCACTAATATAGGTGCATGATTGATTAAATCATTGGTCATTGGTGGTTGATTCAACCTTTAGCCCCTCTTCCCTCTGTGGAGGTCAGGGGGTAGGACTTGAAGTTCCAACCTTCAGATCACATGATCGGTTCCCCTGGCAACCAGCCCCCATCCTTAGTTGCTTTCTAAAAGTCACTTCATTAACATAATGAAAGACTTTAAAAATTCCTCCCAACACTTTGGAAATTCCAAGGGTTTTAGGAGCTCTACCAGAAATGGTGAATACCAAATATATTTCTTCCTATACATCAGAATATCACAGGCCATACGCTCCAGTTAATCTACAGATTCAATATAATTCCTATCAGAATTCCAACTGGGAAATCTTTTCTCTAATTTAGTAATTGACAAGCTTACATTAATATTTATATGGAATTATAAGGGACCCAGAATAGCCAAAACAACCTTGAAAAAGAACAAATTTGGAGAACTCACACTTCAAAACCTACTACAAAGCAACAGTAATCAAGATGATGTGGTATGACATAATGATAAACAGAGATTATGAGAATAGGTTTGAGAGCCCAGAAATAAACCCACCTGTCTGTGGTTAGCTGTTTTTCAGCCAGAATATGAAGGGCATTCACTAGGAAAAGAATAGTCTTTTTATCAAATGGTACCAGAACAACTAGATAGCCACATGCAAAAGAATGAGTCTGGATCTCTAGCTCATATCATGCATGGAAATTAGCTCAAAATGAATCAAAGACCTAAATGTGAGAACTAAAACTGTAAAACTCTTATGGAACACCTGGGTGGCTCAGTTGGTTAAGCGGCTGCCTTCGGCTCAGGTCATGATCCCAGCGTCCTGGGATCGAGTCCCACATCGGGCTCCTTGTTCAGCGGGGAGCCTGCTTCTCCCTCTGCCTCTGCCTGCTGCTCTGTCTGCCTGTGCTTGCTCCAGCTCTCTTTCTGACAAATAAATAAAATCTTTAAAAAAAAAAAAAGATGCTTAGCATCATTACTCATTAAGGAAATGCAAACCAAAATCACGACATTCTTTTTCATACCCACTAATGGCTATAATCAAAAAGGCAAATAATAACGAGTGTTAGAATGTGACAGAGTTGGAGCCCTCATATGCTTTGGTAGAAATGTAGAATAGTGCAGCCACTTTGGAAAATAGTCTAGCAGTTCTTCAAATGATTGAATGTAGAGTTAACATACACTCCAGCAACTCTACTTGTAATTATATACTTAAAATAATTGAAAACAGTTCAAGCAAATATTTAGACATAAATGTTCATGGTAACATTATTCATAATAGTATTATTAGAGAATAATATATTACTCATAATAAAAGTAGAAACAACTTAATGTCCATCAACTGATTAATGGATAAACAAATGTGAGTAAATTGGTACAATGCATTATTTGGCTATAAAAGGAAAGTAATGAAACATCCTTCAGTTTGGAGGAACCCCGAAAACATTATGCTAAGTGAAAGAAGCCAATTATAAAAGATCACATTATATAACTACATTTAAATGAAATGTCTAGAATAGGCACATTTTAAAGGGACAGAAAATGGGTAGTGGTTCTTTAGGTCTAGGGGCATGGAGTCATTGGGTGGCAGAGGAAGAAATCAGTAAGGAGTTCTTTTGTTTTTGTTTTTTTGAGGTGATGAAACTGTTCTAAAACTGATGCAGTGATAGTTACAAATATGTGTAAATAAACTAAAACCATTAAATAGTATATTTTGAGTGAGTTGTATAGTATGTGAATTATATCTTAAGCTGCTAAAAAATTGAAGTAACTAGAGCTTCACTTATGAAATACATATATATTTTTTTAATATTGATTTGAGAGAGAGATTGCATGGGTTCATGTCCAGTAAGGGACAGAGGGAGAGGGAGAGAGAATCTCAAGCAGACTCCCCATGGAGCATGGAGCCTTTCACAGGGCTCCATCTCATGACCCATGAAATCATTCATGATCTGAGCCAAAATCATGAGTGGGATGCTTAACTGACTGAGCCACCTGGCCCCGCTTATGAAATACTTTTGATAAAAATGTTTAGCCTGAACTTAGTAAAACCGTGAAGTTTAACTTTTAGAAAATACAGGGGCGACATGAACACGATAAAGAAGACCACAAGGAAGATAAATATAAATGTAGGACATTTCATGGTAAATCTAGAATGTAGGAGTTTTTATAGGAAATATGGCCTGGTTTCTGTCATGAAGAACAAAAGGCTGGAAATGGAGATGGGAGATTCATTTAGATGTAAATAACCTAGACATAATAACCAAATGCTAGATATTTTGGGAAGAATTAGGAAAACTGAATATGACCAAGACATTAGAGGATATTTAGAAATTATTAATTTACTAGATACATTAATGGTATCATAAGTATGTAAGAAAATTCTTTTTTTAGAAATGCATGTTAAGGGGCGCCTGGGTGGCTCAGTGGGTTAAAGCCTCTGCCTTCGGCTCAGGTCATGATCCCAGGGTCCTGGAATCGAGTCCCGCATCGGGCTCTCTGCTCAACAGGGTGCCTGCTTCCTCCTCTCTCTGCCTGCCTCTCTGCCTACTTGTGATCTCTGTCTGTCAAATAAATAAACAAAATCTTTAAAAAAAAAAAAAAGAAATGCATGTTAAGTATCTAGGTTTAGAATATGACTAATACTTACCTTAAAATACTTGAAAAAAAGTACATATATGGAAAATAACAATTATTGAATTTAGGTAAAAGTGTCTTTATTATACTGATCTTCTTGTTTTTCCACATTTAAAAAATTTTACTGGTTAAAAATAAAAACCAGTCAACTTAATACCAAATAAATAACAAAAATATAGAAACTGTCCTTAAGCATAGAAGGGGGAAAAGATAAAGTTTCCAGATTTGTTATGTAAAGCCAATATTATATTGATCTCATATGTGACAAAATAGAGAATGTACAGATCAGTTTTATTTATCATTGTTATGCTGAAATACTAAATAAAACATTAGTGGGTGAAATCAAGTCTTTTAAAGCAATCATGTAATGCTATCATGCTTACCTTCCCGGAATGAACTGCTCTTGGAATTCACTTGTGAGACCATTAATCCTGGCACTTTCTGGTAAAGTAGCCTCTTTTTAAAGATCATGATACCTGGAAAACCCAAGAATGTTAACTGAAAAATGGAAGCCAGAGTAGAGTTTAGTCAAGTTACTGGTTACAGAATTCATATTAAAAACCATTAGTTTTTCTGTTTAATGTATTCAACAAATATTACTTTAATGCCCTTACAAGCAATAATATCTTTTAGAAAATGTAATGGAAAGGGTGCCTAGGTGGTACAGTTGGCTAAGCATCCAAATCCAAGTCTTGGTTTAGGCTTAGGTTGTGATCTCAGGGTCTTAAGATCGAGCCCCATTTTGGGCTCTGTACTCAGTGTGAAATCTGCTTCAGATTCTCTTACCCTCTCTCTCTGCCCCTCCTGCTCATGTTCGTTCTCTCTCTCTCTCTTTCTCTCTAAAATAAAGAGATCTTGGTGGGGGGGGGCGCAGGGGGAAGAAAATGTAATGGAAGAGGGATGCTTGGCTGGCTCAGTGGAGCAGATGACTTTTGACCGGGGGTGTGAGTTCAAGCCCTATGTTGGGTACAGATATGTATATATATATATACGTATATATATATATTTTAATGTAATAGAAGAGAAGATCTCATTCACTATTGCATGAGAAAAAAATATAATAACTTGGAAAAAATAAATCTGCCAGCTCTGTTTTAGGAAACTTGAAAAGTGTACTCTGATAGGCATGAAAGAAAAAAATAATCAAGAGATACACTTCATTCTTGGATTGAAAAATTCAGTATTACAAAAAAATCAATATTAAAATTTTGTCTAGAGTTAACCCACAAAACCAGTATATTCCCAACCAGAATAACAGCCAGATATTCTTTTGGAACTTGACAAAGTTATCAGAAGTTCTTCTGGAAAAATAATCTGTGATAATTGTCAGGGAAAGCTGAAATAAAGAATTACGAGTGTGAGTAGGTGTAACAGATTTAAATGTATTAAGGAGCTCTAGTAATCCAAATACTGTGACTCTTGCTACAGGAGTAGACAGCAAAGAATGGAACAGAAAAGAGAATCTAAATCCAAATTGGTAGTAAAGATAGCACTTCAGGTTGGTGGTGATATGTAACGGGCTACCCATTTGAGGGGAAAAAAATATAAATCTTGATCAGATAAATTCCAGAAATATCAGTGATTTTTAAAAGCTTTTTTTTAAAGAAAAGGAATTATAAACTTGTTAGGAAATATGAGTGAATTTTTTAAAATAATCTTGAAGTAGGTTGGGCCTTTCTAACATTTTTTTTTTAACTTCAGAAGCCACAGAAAGGAAAATTCTGCAAAAATTAACTTCTTTATAGAAAAAACTTTTCATGAGATTAAATGCCAGACTGGAAAAGGATAATTATCTGTCATTAAGAAACCCTTGGTAGTCTGTATATTTGTGCTATATGACCACTAATGTGTAGTATACTCTTATTTTACAAAACTCAGAATGGAAAGAATTGGAATTATATTTGGGGAGGTAAAATGTGTTGTCTTCTCTTGAGGAGCATTAGAGCACACCAGTATAGGCTCTAAAACAGGTGTCCTTGGTTTGCTTTATAACCCCACTGATAGCTCTGTGACCTTGGCAGAGTTATTCACTGTTTCTTCCTTACAGTTTATCTCTAAACTGGAAATAATACCGTCTGCCTCACAGGGCTGTGAGGATTAAATGAGATAATACATGCAAAGTGCTTAGCCTGAGAATATGCCTGGCATGTTCTAAGGGCCCAGTAAATGTTAGCTGTCATCACTATCACTAGTATTAGTATTACAGCTCCTACTACTTTTCCCGTTACTTTTCTTATTTGATAATAGTAATGTTTTAGAATTAACTGGTATGTTGTAGTATTAACAGAGATCTTCCACACAAATTATATCAATTTATCCTCATTACTACTTTGTGAGGTAGATATAGTAGCTCCATTTTATAAAAGTAGAAACAGAGACTCAGTAATGTTAAGTGACTTGTTCAGGTTTGCATTATTTAGTTAGTGGCAAAGTTGGACCTAAAATTCAGATCTTTAGATTCTGAGTTCCAGGATGTTTTTTTAAAATCTTGAATTTAGATGTAATTTCAAATTTATGAAAAGCTGCAAAAATTGAAATAGTACAAAGACTATTCATATGTTTGGGATGCCTTTGTGGCTCAGTCGGTTAAGTGCCTGCCTTCGGCTCACATCATGATCCTGGGGTCCTGAGATCAGGTCCCACGTTGGGCTTCCTGCTCAGTGGGGAGTCTACTTATTCTTCTGCTCCCCCTCTGCAGCCCCCCCCCCCCCTTGTGCTCCCTCTCTCTGACAAGTAAATAAATAAAATCTTCTTAAAATACTAAAAAAAAAAGGAATATTCATATACTTTTTACCCTTTCACCACTGTTAGCCTTTTCCCCCATTTACTTTATTAACTTTATTATTCAGCATTCATTTTTTAGATTGCTGCTTCTCTGTCACTCATTTACTTGTCCTAATCTCAGATGGCCATTCCTTCATTTGACAAATATTTATCGTGTCTGTTACTTGATTAAGTATTACCAAATGTCCATTACCTAGAATACTGTTTAAACCTTTCAAATTTGGGACGCGTGGGTGGCTCAGTTGGTTAAGCAGCTGCCTTCGGCTCAGGTCATGATCCCAGCATCCTGGGATCGAGTCCCACATCAGGCTCCTTGCTCAGCAGGGAGTCTGCTTCTCCCTCTGCCTGCCTCTCTGTCTGCCTGTGCTCGTTCGCTCGCTCTCTCTCTCTCTCTCTGACAAATAAATAAAATCTTTAAAAAAAAAAAACCTTTCAAATTTATTCTCATTTTTGTTTTGTTTAATGAATGCTTTTAATTCTGATTATTTCACTTTTCCTCTAATATTTTTGAAAGGGTACTGAAATATTTTGGCACATAGAGAGTAATTTGTGGCTTGGTTTTTATAACCTCTTCATTCCATAACTAGTCATTCTGCAAAAACTGTCTTTGTGTTTTAAGTACCTGAAGAACCCCTGGGAGTTAAGTTGACTCCCTGAGTTTACAAAGCTAGCTTACTTCCATCTGCCTCATGGATTTCCAGTCTGTGTGGTGTTCCCTGAATCATAATGGCCTCAGAAAACTGAATTTAGTACTGAACTAAGCTGATCCTGGATTTAGAATTAGATTCAAAAGGTAATTGGTCATTCAGGCTTATCCTAAAAGTAAATCTGGATATTCTGGAACTGACTGATTATCTGGAGGTAAGGGAGGGGCACCTGTGGCTAGCATATAACTAATCAATTCACTCAACACAAACAGTCCTGTGTACATAGCATTTTGTTTCATCTCTGCTTTGATGAATGTGAGAGCCATACTGTACCAGGTGCATGGCATTGTGCCAGTCATAGTGGGGATTTACCAAGTGTAATCCCATCTGGCTGGTACTAATCAGCCAATCATCCAGCTTTCAGCAATGTGTTTAAAAACAAGGCCTCTTTCCAGTATATATAAAAGCAGTTTCTCTCTAGTCCTGCAGTACATTTCTGGGTTAATTATTAAGTTCTTTTTTATTTTTTTCCTATTTAGATTATAGCCCTTTTGTTTCCTTTCATTGACCTTGGTTTTTTTAAATTTTTTTATAAACATATAATGTCATTGACCTTATTTTTTAAGCTTTAGATGCTTTGCTTAAAAGTTTCTTGTATGGGGCACCTGGGTGGCTCAGTGGGTTAAAGCCTCTGCCTTTGGCTCAGGTCATGATCCCAGGGTCCTGGGATCGAGCCCCACATCGGGCTCTCTGCTTGCTGGGGAGCCTGCTTCCTCCTCTCTCTCTCTCTGCCTGCCTCTCTGCCTATTCGTGATCTTTGTCTGTCAAATAAAATTAAAAAAAAAAAGTTTCTTGTATACTTACCACACCTCTTCTAAAGGACTTACCTCTGATTGATACAGTATAGAAGTAATGAGTTGATTCTTTTAACTCTTCACCTGAGACTATTTTTTTGAAGAATTTAAAAGGATATATTGAGCTAAAAAAAAAATACACACACACACACACACACACACACACACACACGAAATAGGAATGTAGTGGACCAGTGTTGGTCTTAGTACTTTGGCACTCTTTGTATCTCTCTCTAGTAAATGCTTTGTAACAAAATCTCCAGAGAGAAGGTGATATGTTGAAGAGAAGGTAAAAATTGAAATCATAAAGCATTGGAGAGTGAGAAAGAGTAGGTGCAAAAGAGAACTACGTAGGTTAAGGGTTTGGTGAACACAGAATGAAATGCAGTTCATTAGAATGGTCTATAGCAGGTAGGTTAAAATTTAGCATTAAAATTTTACATTGAGGGGCGCCTGGGTGGCTCAGTGGGTTAAGCCTCTGCCTTCGGCTCAGGTCATGATCTCAGGGTCCTGGGATCAAGTCCTGCATCGGGCTCTCTGCTCGGCGGGGAGCCTGCTTCCTCCTCTCTCTTCTGCCTGCCTCTCTGCCTCCTTGTGATCTCTCACTGTCAAATAAATAAATAAAATCTTTTTAAAAAATTTTTTACATTGAATTACTACTGGATTTTTTTTTTGGGGGGGTCTTCAGGAGCTCCTTTGTTTTTTTTTCCCTGTTTAGTCTTTTGTTTAAACAGCTTATTAAGATGTAACTTGCATGCCATGATAAAAAATTCTCCCACTTAAAGTGTACAATTTAGCACTTTTTGATATATCCACAGAGTTGTTCATCCATCACCTCAATTATAGAACATTTTCATTACCCCCAAAAGAAACCCTATATCCATCAACAGTCACTCTCCATTTCTTATAAACTTCCCTTATAAATGGGATCATATAGTATGTGGTCTTTTAAGATTGGCTTTTTTCACCAGCATAATGTTTTCAGAGTTCATCCATGTTGGACCTTGTACTTTTTGGTACAAGTAATATTATGTTTTTATGGCCAAGTAATATTCTATTGGCTAAATCTTCACATTTTATTTATCCATTCATCAGTTGATAGACGTTGGTGTTTCCACTTTTTGGCTATTATAAATAATACAGCTATGAATATTTGTGTATATGGCTTTGTTTCAGACGTGTTTTCATTTATTTTGGATAGATATGTAGGAGTGAAATTTCTGGGTTATATAACTATGCTAAATATTTTGAGCATCTGTCAGACTGTTTTCCAGATTGGTTTCACCATTTTATATTTCCATGAGCAATGTATAAAGGTTCAAATTTCTGTACATCCTGGTCAGCACTTGTTATTATATGTCTTTTTTATTATAGTAACTGTAGCAGGTGTGAAGAAGTATCTCATTGTGGTTTTGATTTGTATCAAAATCAAAAACATTTGAATGCATTTTTTTTAGTTGAATGGTTTCAACAAGCCTTTTGTTAAGGAGGTAGTGGTGTGTAATAAAAAGAACACTGTTTCTTGTGGGAGCCAAAGACTCAGGTTTTAGACATTTCTGCTACTTATAGGCTCTTTTACCTTGGGTGGGTTGTTTATCCTTAAAATGTCACTAATTCTCAGGTACCTGGGTGGCTCAGTCAGTTAAGCATCTGCCTTCAGCTCAGGTCGTGATCCCAGGGTCCTGGGATTGAGCCCAAATAGGGCTCCCTGCTCAGCGGGGAGTCTGCTTCACCTTCTTCCTCTGTCCCTCCCCCTTGCTCATTCTCTTTCTTTCTCTTTTCTCATGCTCTCTCTCACAAATAAATAAAATACATATATTTTTAAATGTCACTAATTCTCTCCCTTTCTTATGGAGTGGGCATGAGGATCAGTTGAAATAATAAGAAAAGTTTTTTGTAAGCTCTAAGGGATAACCAAATGTTCTCTGATAGTACCATAATTAGGCTACTCAGGAAGGCAGAGAACATCACTAAAAAGGGAACTCTGTGTTTCTGTCTCCTTTCCTTTCTATCTATAGCACCAACTTGGCCACAAGGAATTAAGCTAAACTGTTGTAAATAATAACCTCTTGAGCTCAACTTGAATTTGTTCCTGAAGGGTGGTGTAATGAAGTCATTAAAATAATTAAAAATTAGTAACCTTTTTCTCATCCATTTATTTGTATGCAATGTTGGTAGTTATGTTTTTTCTGTACTTTCTTACAGAATTTACGTTGTCCATTGAATGAAGAGGTAATTGCCCAAGCCCGGAAAATATTCCCTTCGGTGATAAAATACATTGTAGAAATGACTATATGGGAAGAGGAAAAAGAACTGCCTCCTGAACTCCAGATAAGGTGGGTAGAGTTTTCAAAAAGGAGTTTTAACAAAGGTTATTTATATTGCAAAATAAATGTTGGCAAAATGTTTATGTTGTACTGGTTTTAGTTTATCAGCATTATGAAAATTTTGTAGAGAATTATCTTTTGAGAATACTTTAAAGTGTCCATTTATATGAGATGCTCTGAGTAGGCACTAAATAGAAGGTAAGCCAAAAGAAGACCCTAAACTGGAGCTTCTGACTTTAAGAAGGAGGAGTTTGGTTTTTTGGTTTTCTTTTGTTTTGGTTGGTGTTTTTTGGGTCAGAAAACAGCCAGGTATTTTCACATTTTTTTTTTTTAAAGATTTTATTTATTTATTTGATAGACAGAAATCACAAGTAGGCAGAGAGGTAGAGAGAGAGGAGGAAGCAGGCTGTCCGCAGAGCAGAGAGCCCGATGCGGGGCCCGATCCCACGACCCTGGGATCATGACCTGAGCCGAAAGGCAGAGGCTTTAACCCACTGAGCCACCCAGGTGCCCCGTATTTTCACATTTTATTAGCTATGGTACAGCCCTAGAGCTGCCTCATTCCCTCCCCTCCCCATTCCCCACCACAGGGTCCGGCCTTCCAGGAAGCCCCTGCCTTGGATGCCTACACCCACTGGAACTCCTGCGGCAGCTGAGCCAGGTTGCTCTGACTAACAAGGCTCTGGAGCTGGGACTCATATCACTCAATTTCATCTGTGATATAGTCTAGCTTCTTCCTCCACTGTGGCCCGAGCCTCTCCCAGCTCTTGTTTGACCAGCACAAGGCCCAGAAATTTAAAGACCACATTGGACCCATCTAGCTGGGCCAGCTCCTCCTTCACGATACTACTTTCTGCGCCTCAAGCTTCTGCTGCCTTGACATGGATTTAGTCAAGTCCTTCTGTAGCTGCTGATATTTTACCCCTTTTCCCTGTAGCATTGATTCTTCTGGATTAGCTCAGCCATGGTGGGGACAAAGACCTTTCTTTCATTATTTGGGCTGGAGGTCTTGTTTTGAATGATTTGTAAGGACCTAGTACCTACCCATCCCAGTAGAGAAGTAAATTGCCCTATTTGATCCTGTTCTGGACCAGCCTCCAAATTCCCCAAGAGGTTTGTGATGGAAATAAGGAGATAGCCATTTTCCATGTGCTTTGATACCTACCTAGGATTATTTCCCTACTGGTTTTGGAGATTTAACATTTTAAACTAAAACCCAATGATTTCTAACAGCCACAAGTCTTTCCATGACCATATTTGCTCTTAACTTATAGACGTACAAGAGAATTCCAGATCTGATATGATACAGTTTGGGCCTTGTGGGAATTTTTCTGTCTCTGTAACACTAGGAGTTTCACAAAATTGAATCACAAATTTAAATACTGTTATTCTTTGAGTTTACAGGTTTTTTTGTTTTACTTTTAGGAGGAGAGAGCATTAAAAATTTTAGTTTATAAAGACATGAAATGTATTGTTTTGACTCTCAGTGGGCAATAAGCTGGTTGGGGAAATAAAGGTCATCAGAGATTGCATCCACAAATGCTTTAATTTCAGATATGTGATAATGTCTGTTGAACTCTTTAAGAAACTTTGTATTGGTAAACATGATACTAGCAATCTGCCTGCCTGAAAAGGGAGAGTTGCTTGAGTTTGAGTGTATATATAGCAGCATCAGACTTCAGATTCATAGATCTGAATATGAGGCCTTCTAACTGCTTATTGGCTTATTGTTTTGTTTTGTTTCAAAGATTTTATTTATTTATTTGACAGAGAGAGAGAAAGATCACAAGTAGGCAGAGAGGCAGGCAGAGAGAAAGGGGAAAGCAGACTCCCCACCAAGCAGAGAGCCTGACGCAGGGCTCGATCCCAGGACCCTGAGATCACAACCTGAGCCGAAGGCAGAGGCTTAACCCACTGAGTCACCCAGGCGCCCCTGTTTTTTGTTTTTCATTTTTTTTTTTTTTGTAAGCTCTGCCCTCAGTGTGGGGTGTGAGCTCTTGACCCCTAGATCAATAGCCACATGCTCTACCAACTAGCCAGCCAGGCACCCCTGTTTCCTGAGCTTTAAGAGGCCTGAAAAAAATCAGCTTCTTAAAGTCATGAGATGGATTGAGTATATTATAAAAGCATATTGTAAACTGTTTAAAACTGGTAATAACATCTGACATTTGCATAGTCCATGACAACTTCCAGCAGTGGAAGAAGTGGTGATCCTCACACCACTCTTTAATGCAGAAATTATGCTCTTTTTAAAGATGGAAGAGGCACTGTCATCTCAGCAAGATTAAAAACTTAAGTAGCCTAAGGTCCTTTAGTCACATGATAGTGCTAGCACTTTCAATCTATACACCTTTTTTTTGTTAAACTTGTGTTCTAAAAAACCAATATCACTTTGAGTAAGTAGAAAGTAAAAGCAAAAATAAACTCAATAAAAACTAAGTGTTAATAAAATCTTACATTTATCATTGCCTACCTGAAGGTCCTGAGCCCAGGGCTATCTCCCTTTGTGCAGTACAAGATTAGCAAGAGTTAAGAGTAGTGTTAAAAGCATATTTCCGGGGACTCCTGGGTGGCTCAGTTGGTTAAGCATCTGCCTTCAGTTCAGGTTATGATCCCACAGTCCTGGGATCCAGTCCCATATTGGGCTCTCTGCTCAGCAGGGAGCTTGCTTCTTTCTCTGTCATTCTCCCTGCTTTTGCTCTCTCCCTCTCTCTCTGACAAATAAAATCTTTAAAAAAAACATATATTGCCACTAAAGTAATAATTTACATTGAGAGGTAATAAAAAAATGAAATGGTAATACTTTTATCAGGGTTTTTAAAGTTTCATGACACTGTAACACTTACAATAACTTCCTTTATCAGTATTGCTCTGATACTTTCTCATATGTAAGAAACTACATGGTGGTGCTTTGGTACAGATATTACATATTATTTAATCTGTTTTTCACATTTTTCTTTATTTGTTTTAGTATCTGAGTATCTATCTTTTTTTTTAAACAGGGAGAAAAATGAGAGATACTACTGTGTCCTTTTCAATGATGAACACCATTCGTATGACCATGTCATATACAGTCTTCAAAGAGCTCTTGACTGTGAACTCGCAGAGGCCCAGCTGCACACCACTGCCATAGACAAAGAGGTTTGTGGGCTTCGTTTGAATTCTTGTGCTCCCTTACATCAGTTTCCTGGGAGTCAGGTGTTGACTGAGCCCTTGCCAAGTGCTCTTTAATAATACAATGTGTTAGGAACAATCATACTCTTTTATTCCTTATATCCTAAGTTAATTGTTAAACTTGATTTTTCTGTATATCATAATTGTAGATAAACTATTAGCTTTCTTTTATTCTTTTTTTTTTTTTAAAGATTTCATTTATTTACTTGATAGACAGAGATCACAAGTAGGCAGAGAGAGAGAGAGAGAGGAGGAAGCAGGCTGTCTGCAGAGCAGAGAGCCTGATGCGGGGCTCGATCCCAGGACCCTGGGATCATGACCTGAGCCGAAGGCAGCGGCCTTAACCCACTGAGCCACCCAGGTGCCCCCTAAATAATTAGAAAGTTACTGACTATATTTGGTGAAAAGTAGTTAAGAATGTCAGCTTCAGTCAGTTTCTATAATTATTTATTAAAATAGCATTCTGTAATTATTGAGTATATGAATAAATACATTAATTTTGACATTTTTAACATTATTTGTTACAGCTACTTTTACTCTAATGCTGATTCTGTGGTTTAGCTTTTTAAAAAATATCTGTCCAAAGCAAACTGTGTTCCTCAGGTATATAGAGACAATATTAACTTAATCCTTGTCCTTGAGAGGAGTGTAATCCAGTGGAAGAAGCAGCATGGCATTAGTAATCAGTGTAGTGGTCCTAGGGCTTGAGGAATCAATATCCTGGTCATACCCGTCATCCACTGGTGGATGCCAAGTGTGTTGTGGAACACATGTTAAGGAACTTGTAAATTTCATTCATGGCAAGTATTTACTTACTTTTTTTTTTTTTTTAAAGATTTTATTTATTTATTTGTTAGAGAGCGAGTACAGGCAGACAGAGAGGCAGAGGGAGAAGCAGGCTCCCCGCCGAGCAAGGAGCCCGATGTGGGACTCGATCCCAGAACACTGGGATCATGACCTGAGCTGAAGGCAGTTGCTTAACTAACTGAGCCACCCAGGCGTCCCTACTTACTTATTTTTTAAAGATTTTATTTATTTGACAGAGAGAGACGGTGAGAGAGCACAAGCAGGGAGAGCGGCAGTCAAAGGGACAGAGAGAAGCAGTTTTGCCCGAGCAGAGAGCCTGACTCGGGTCCTGATTCCAGACCTTGGGATCATGACCTGAGCCAAAGGCAGATGCTTAACCAACTGAAAGACCCACACACCTGCATGAGAAGCATTTAAAACATGTACCAGGAATTTAGTAAAAACATAAATTATTATTATTGGATAGAAATAGAGTACATTATAGCAAGTGAAGGACTGACATTCTTACCAAGCAGGAAATCAGCATCCTCAAGTATATTCTCTATTAGCAATATCAAAAGTTCTGAAGCTTCATAAAGGTGTTAAACATTTATTTTTATCTTCCAGGTATTGCCCATCTTAGGACTTTTAGGCAGTTGACAAATGATTAAAAGCTCAATAGGCCTTTGGACTACATATTACTTATTGATTGGCATTGTCAGTCTATTATTTAATTCTCATGTTTGTTTATAATTAGGGTCGTCGAGCTGTCAAAGCGGGTGCTTTTGCTGCTTGCCAGGAAGCAAAGGAAGATATAAAGGTAATTTTTTAAATTAGGGATGAAAGAGAATTATAAGAGGAATTCACATTACATGAGCCGGAGTAGAACAATTACATTGTTGAAGTGGTTTGGCATCCTATGTAAAGGTAGGATTGGGCCATTTAGACCCAGAGATTTTGAAGCTATAAGTGTTAAATAAGATTTTTTTTGAAGAATAGATTACCTGGTTAAATTTTAAAACTAGTGTTTTGTTTTTAATATTCCTTTCACTTGTAGAGCCATTCAGAAAATGTCTCTCAACATCCACTTCATGTAGAAGTATTACACTCTGAGGTTATGGCTCATCAGAAATTTGCTTTGCGTCTTGGCTCCTGGATGAACAAAATTATGAGCTATTCAAGTAAGCATATTGCCTGTTTTTCTTATTTCTCATAAAATACTGGTTTTTTAAATAGCCACGAATTTGAAAATGTCATTGAGTATAAAAAAAATTTCTTTTTCATTTTTGGTTTATACATTTTGATTAATTTTCAGAATTGCATCTCAGATGCTCCAAATAATATTTTATCGGCTTTTGATTCTTTGATATTGACAGAATTATTCTTGATATCAAACTGGGGAAGATTGTTAGTTTTTTCACATGTTATTTTAGGAAACATACTTTTGGGAGAAATATTGTGAGAATAAAAATTATCTGAGTTCTTTTGTTTGTAGGTGACTTTAGACAGATCTTTTGCCAAGCATGCCTTAGAGAAGAACCTGGCTCTGAGAATCCCTGTCTTATAAGCAGGTTAATGCTTTGGGATGCAAAGCTTTATAAAGGTAGGTAGAGCTTTGCTATGCTGCTTGCCGTGAAACATGACCTTAAAGTGGAGCTATAATCTTTTTTGTTTATTAAAACAGTGATCTTGACTGATGAGCTACTGTACTTTAAGAAAAAGCTAACCAATCAATATGTATTCTTCTGTGTTAAAACCCAGGGCTACTATCTTTTAATTATACTTTCTTTTTGTTTAGTCAGGATCAGTAAAAAAGAGTATGTATATATTCATGTAGTAGTGCCATTATTAAAGATATGTTAATTTTTATTTTAAAAATCCAAATGCAGGGGTGCCTGGGTGGCTCAGTCATTAAGCATTTGCCCTGGGATTGAGCCCCACATTGAGCTCTCTGCTCAGCGGGGATGTTTCTCCTTCTCCTTCTGCCTCCTGCTCTGCCTACTTGTACTCTCTATCTCTGTGTCAAATAAATTAAAAAATTTAAAAAACTTTAAAAATCCAAATGCAGTGTGCTATGGTGAGTGCTGTGAAGTGTGTAAACCTGGTGATTCACAGACCTGTACCCCTGAGGCTAATAATACATTATATGTTTATAAAAAATAAAAAAATTGGCGGCGCCTGGGTGGCTCAGTGGGTTAAGCCTCTCGGGTTCCTGGGATCGAGCCCCACATTGGGCTCTCTGCTCGGCAGGGAGCCTGCTTCCCTCTTCCTCTCTTTCTGCCTGCCTCTCTGCTTGCTTGTGATCTCTGTCAAATAAATAAATAAATAAAATCTTAAAAAAATAAAATAAAAAATACAAAAGTTATTTAAAAAATCAAATGCAGAACAAAAAGCGAAAGATGAGAAAAAAGCTAAAGTGAATGGAAAAGGGAAGGCACAGAGTGAGAGTAGTTTTGAGTAAAATAGAGCAAAAAGGAATGGAGAAGGCTTGGACAAGGTAGAGTGAAGTAAGGCAAAGTAGAGGGGCAGAAAGAGAGGGAAAAGGCATATATGTATTTTAAAATCTCACTATTAATTAATTAAATGCTACTCATATTTGAGTCCTTGAGGTCTATTAATATATGAAATGTTTTTATAATATTCTAACACTTCTAATAGCTGGAATTTCTTTTTTTTTTTTTTTTTGCCTTTGTGTTGCTCTTCCACTTTCCCCCAAAATGATCTGTAGGTGCCCGTAAGATTCTTCATGAATTGATCTTCAGTAGTTTTTTTATGGAGATGGAATACAAAAAATTCTTTGCTATGGAATTTGTGAAGGTAATTACTCTTTATAAATAGATACCAATAATAGAAAAAGAAAACCATTTTGGAAATGAAGCTGTAGAAACAAAGATAATTATGAATCAAGAATTTAACTTTGTGGTTTATTTTTTTGTCAAAAGTCCATTTATAAGACAACTATCACATGATCTCCCTGATATGAGGAAGTGGAGATGCAACAGGGGTGGGAGTTAAGGTGGTAGGAAAAGTAAAAATGAAACAAGATGGGATCGGGAGGGAGACAAACCAAAAGAGACTCTTAATGTCATAAAACAAACTGAGGGGGGTGGGGGGAAGAGGGGTTGGGAGAGGGTGGTGGGGTTACATTATATGTTTAAATAAAGCTTAAATTAAAAAAAAAAAAAGAAAAAAAGTCCATTTATTTTCACATTTGGGAGTATGGAAGCAGTAGTCTCAGAGTGGAGATAGGTGGAAAATGACCTATTATTTGCCTGGACAGAGCAGTAGGAAGTTATCACATTCACACATGCATTCATTCTTCTTAATCATTTGTCTGTTTTATAATAGAATAATAAGTAGAAGTGACTAGTTGAAAGGCATAGCAAGGAAAGGACCAGGTATGCATGCTAAAGGAAGGCAGAAATTAGATGAGCAAGAGTTAATACTTAACTGAGGCTAAAACGTAAAGAGAAAACATACAGCCTTTTAATATTGTTTTATTGATATGTTGTCTATCTCTTATATTTTTATATATATGTATTTTGCAAGGGGCGGGATCTGTCTCTAAAGTTAGATTGCAAAGTAATACATAACAAGGACTTTTTGAATCTTTCACTTTGCCTTGTACAGAGGTATCCAAGGGGTGCCTGGCTGGTTCAGTCAGTAGACCATGTGACTTTTGATATCAGGGATGTGAGTTCAAGCCCCACATTGGGTGTGGAGACTATTTAAAAAAAATTTTTTTTATATATGTGTGTGTATATATATATATTTATATCTATAAAAAAATAAAATAAAACATTAAAAGAAAAAGGTATCCAATAAATAATTGTTGGTTTCCTCTGACTTTGAGTTACAGACAGTTCTATAAAAATTAAAACTGGTCAGAGGTAGGGTCCAGGATGGAATTGGAAGCAGAGAATGAAATAATGGTACTATGGGACAAGATACCTGCACTCTCTGGATTTTACAAATAAAGTGTTAAGAGTAACACGTTTAGTTTCTTGAAATAAAGTAACAGCTCGAGCTATTTAACTCTATTTTTCTAAAACTCTTAGAATATTGGACCATATCTGTGATCTGAAATGAGTATTTTTTTTTCTTCTACAAAAGAACTTCTCCCTACTTAAATTGGATTTTTTTTTAATATCATGATTACTTCTTTGTAGGAACTCTAGTGGATAAAATTAAATATGTAGGTCAAGGATCTAACACTGTGCTTGATACATGACTGGATGTATTATTATTTTTGTTTCCCACTGTATCCGGTTGATTTTCAGCTGGTATAGTTAAGCTGAACCAGTATATTTAACCAGCTGCACCAGTATAGTTAAGAAGTTATTTGCAGCCAGCATCCATTCTGTCTGAGGTTGAATCTGATTGGTTGGTTTTCTGGGTCCTATCAGTTTTTAGGTATTTAGAATATTGCCTCTGCCCTATACTACTGCAAAAGAATCTGTTAAAGATTGTCCCAGATTCTGTTTAGAGAAAGGATATCTGGCACTACCACAGTCCGCTAGGACTCTTAGATGTGTGTGTGGGTTTTTTTGGTCTTTTTATAGTTTTCACTTACAACTCTGCTAGATTGGGTAGCTGAGTTCATATTTGGTCTTTCGTTTGTAATTCTCTAATATCCACCATAGTATTCACCATACTGTCTTCTCTTTAGAGATAGGAATTATAGGGGCACCTTGCTGGCTCAGTCAGTAGACCAGGCAGCTCTTGATCTTGGGGCTGTAAGTTCAAGCCCCATATTGGGTGTAGAGACTACTTAAAAAATACATATTAAAAAAAAAAAGATATAGGAATTACATTACTTTCCATCATATGTATAGAAACAAATCTGCAGCAGCTATTAAAATTGGGATTTTAAAAGTTTTCAACAATTTATCATTGATTCTCCACTTACTATTCTATCTTTCAGTATTATAAACAGCTGCAGAAAGAGTATATCAGTGATGATCATGACAGAAGTATCTCAGTAACTGCACTCTCAGTTCAGATGTTTACTGTTCCTACTCTGGTATGTATTGATCATTTCTTTGCAGCCTTTCCAAATAAAACCTGTTTTGCTTTTTAAGAATTTGCCTAGTAGTGAATCAAATTAAAACAATGTCGGAGTAGTATATTGGGCTAATTTCATTTGGAAAATTGAATAACACTTATTTAGTATTTGCATGTGAACTATACGTTAATGGGACCCAAGGACAAGATAGCTTTGGAGTGGGAATGCTGGCATGACTGTTGCCCAGTGGTCCTGATCCCTGCTGGTGAAGTCCAGAACTGATTTCTCAAATTCTAGACTAATGAGAGCTGTGTCTTTTCAGTACCCATACTACTTTTTTTGCTGTTCTTTTATTCTGTAGTTATTGTTTGGAGGCAGGGGTATAGATTAAGATGAAACAAAGCAGGAGAGAGTACTCTGAAGCATTTGCATTAAATAGCACTGATAAGGTACTGTATAGGTCTGGGAAGAGAGTGGAGAATTCTGCTTTTTTTTTTTTTTTTAAACTACTGCTTTTCATGTTTCTTCTGGATAGTTTGGTTGACTATCTTACTTTCCCATGTCAAAGGCGAGAGAAAAGGGTGGAGAAGAGACAGGGGATTAAGAGTGATAGGGAGATAGTAATAGATAGTAATAGAATAGAATAAATAGTAATATGATAGAAGTCATGTAGTGTATCTATGTTCTACTTTGCTCATCATGTGATTACCGATGGTGCAATTTATGTAGATAATCTGTGTGATGGGCTTGGAGTATCCAGACAGGTGTTACTGAGGAGTATGGAATTACTACTTTTAGAAAATAACGTCTCAGAGAAAAAAAAAAATGAAACAAGATGGGACGGGGGAGGGAGACAAGCCATAAGAGACTCTTAATCTCAGGAAACAAACTGAAGGTTGCTGGGGGTTGGGAGAGGAGGGATAGGGTGGCTGGGTGATGGACATTGGGGAGGGTATGTGCTATAGTGAGTGCTATAAATTGTGTAAGACTGATGATTCACAGACCTGTATGCCTGAAGCAAATAATACATTATATGTTAATTTTTAAAAAGGAAAGAAAGAAAATAGCATCTCAGAATTTGCTGTTCTGTGAGACTAAGGACTGTGTTTGATGCATTTATTTGAAACATTTAAAATGACTCACTGACCAACTGAATGAATGAATAAATTAAGTCCATACTATCACAAGTTAATACTAAAGAATATTTTTGAAATATTCTGCAGGCTCGACATCTTATTGAAGAGCAAAATGTTATCTCTGTCATTACTGAAACCCTACTAGAAGTTTTGCCTGAATACTTAGACAGGAACAATAAATTCAACTTCCAGGGTTATAGCCAGGACAAATTGGGAAGAGTATATGCAGTAATATGTGATCTAAAGTAAGTTGTTCAAGTCAAAAGGTAAGGGTACCTATTAATCACAGTGTGCTTATGCATTCCATTTTATAAATAAACTTCTGATCCTTTTGGCTATTTAGAATTCTCCTTGTAATGATGGCAAGTACAAGGAACTGTTACTGTCTCATGTCGATAAATGTTTTAAGTAAAGACTTCTTATATAGAGTTACAGCCTGGTTAACAAAGAAGGTATTGAGGAGGGGCCTGTTACAGGAACTTTGGGTCTCTAAGGTCACTAAATGAATCTCTGTCATAAACCACCATGCCTTTCACTCACTCTCACTCATGCACTTTGGTTCTGTCCCTTTTGCATAGTCTGTTTGTACATGGTTTCAGATAATCTTGTTGATCTGAGTTTCTTTTTAACTCCCTTTTTCATACATACAACCAAGTTATTGATGGTTTCTTAAGTTATTGAAGGGGTTTCTTAAGTGTTTTTGCTGAAGAGAATAGAATTTCCTTAAAATTTTTTTTTTTAAGATTTTATTTATGTATTTCAGAGAGAGAGAGACTGAGAGAGAGCATGAGAGGGGAGAAGGTCAGAGGGAGAAGCAGAGTCCCCATGGAGCTGGGACCCCGATGAGGGACTCGATCCTGGGACTCTGGGATCATGACCCGAGCTGAAGGCAGTTGCTTAACCAACTGAGCCACCCAGGTGCCCTAGAATTTCCTTTTAAACTAAAGTTGGAATCACAGGATAGATCACTTTTGGGATTGTTGGACTTAAAAGGAATTAAGTTTCCATTTATTTTAGAATTGGTGAATATTATAAGGGTTGTGATTTAAAAGTATTCAATAAATCATAAGTTCCAAAAAATTATTTTAAGAATATATTAAAACAAAACACATTTCATTTAGTTTACTGTTTAAATTGAAGAGCTCCAAGGTGTATAGAATTAATTATTTCTAGTCCCCGGTGGGGAAAAATCATTCTAATTTTGTCTTCTCCTTTTAGTGACCATTTAGGGCATAGAGGGGTGGAAACAGGCTTCCAAACTAACCTAGAAATAGTTCAATTTGCTTAAAAATACATTTGACAGGGGCACCTGGTTGCTTAGTTAAGTGACCGGCTCTTGATTTTGGCTGAGGTCATGATCTCAGGTTCATGAGATGGAGCCCTGCATTGGGCTCCAAGCTCATTGGGAAACCTGCTTTTTTCCCTTTCCCTCTGCACCTCTCCACATTCTGACCTTCTCTCTCTCTCTCTCTCTTTCTCTTTCTCTCTTAAATAAATCTTAAAAAAAAAAAAAAAATTTTACAGAGCTCTGGAATTATGCGTTGGATCCTTGATATTACTAAGGAAATTAGTAATATCCTCAGTTTTTCTATTAGTGATATCCTCAGTTTTTAAACTGAGTTCAAACTGAATTTAAAACTAAATTCCTCAGTTTTTAAATGTGATTATAAATCTTTCTCTCAGGTTCAGCAAATTATTACATTATCACAACTTCAGTACAGAGATGGTAGGTAAATTCAGTAGTGAATCACCATTTAGCCAGTGTGCTTCACAAATTATGCATAAATTAACATGTATGCAAAACAGACAAGCAAAAAATGCACAAAAATGCCAAATGGCTCTACTTAAAAGTATCAGTGTATTTATTATTCCTAGGTATACTGTACAGGAAAAATCTCTTTACTGGGACCCTCATTACTGTGAAATATTCTTGTAGCTGAGTTATTTTTTTAATCCAGGGAAGTGGTGCATAATCATCTCATTGTTTTATCACATTTTATTTTGTATTATGCATTTCTGACTATAGTTATTCTCTACAATGAATACTTTAGAGTCAGCACATCCCTAGATACTTTACCATATGTTTAAACTTTAGGGTTGCTGGTTTGGATGTTAACTTTAAAGTTTTCCCAGTCTTTGGATGGTTTAGCAACTTCTCTCCTATATCTTTACCTAAATAGAAAAATCTCTAATGACAAGGAGAAGGGGAAATTGACATATTTTGAGCACCTAGAAAATCTGTATTGTGGTTGTCCATCTGTAATAGGCTAGGTTGCTTCCAAAGTTGCTTAAGCAGGACAACTTCTGAGTAGAGAATTCAGGCTTAACTTTGACAACTGCCTCTCACAGAACCTTCACATTTTGCTGGTATAATTCTAGCTCTGCCTGCAGCTTCTGATTATTTTAAGAAATTAGAATCCATAATGTTGATGAATCAACATTGTCTATAGCTCTGATAACTTTAAAATTATCTCAGACTGGGAAAGTGAAATATTTCTTTGCCTTTTGAAATGATAGGTATATCCTAATCAGCAAGCCCACAGCATGGACAGAAAGATTAAGAATGCAGTTTCTTGAAGGTTTTCGGTCTTTTTTGAAGATTCTTACCTGTATGCAGGTATGATAGTTCTTCTGTACATCAGTAAAATTAATTTATTTTTTAAAATTTAGCTCCAGTCTTTGTTTTAAGCAAATATTGGTTGTTATTTGAGGAAGACTGTATCTAGTAAAGTAGAATTAAATTTAAACACTGCCTCACTGATCCCACCTTTAAGATCTTTAATAGGTATAATTCTATATGCTTTAGTTAATGTTTATTAACTACTTAATACTTTAAATTACTCTTTAATGTTTATTGAATGCTTACTATGTGATATGGTAGTAACCACTTCACATTCATTATCTCTGCTGAGCATCATAGCAGTCTTATAAGGTAGTTACTATTATTTTCATTTTCCATATAAGCGAATTGGAGTCTAGAAATAATTTGACCAAGGTCACATGCAACTAGAAAGTGACAGCTGGGATTTGAACTCATGCATTCTGACCTTGTATAATAGCCACGTTAAAAAAGCTATGCATATGTGAATATGAATCCTAACAATTTTATATTTTGACAGTAGAGGAGCAAAGAAAGAGGGCCCACTATATACATATATAGTAATCACTCTTTTCTTATAGGGAATGGAAGAAATCAGAAGACAGGTTGGGCAGCACATAGAAGTGGATCCTGACTGGGAGGCTGCCATTGCTATACAGATGCAATTAAAGAATATTTTACTCATGTTCCAAGAGTGGTGTGCTTGTGATGTAAGTAAAATTTATTAGTAGGATCAGTGCCTTTTTAAGTGCTCTAATGGTTATCAGTAGTAAAGTTTTTTGTTTTGTTTTGTTTTAATTTTTTTTCTTTTTTTATAAACATATAATGTATTATTAGCCCCAGAGGTACAGGTCTGTGAATCGCCAGGTTTACACACTTCACAGCCCTCACCATAGCACATACCCTCCCCAATGTCCATAACCCCACCACCCTCTCCCTACAGTCCTCCCCCCAGCCCCCCTCAGTTTGTTTTATGACAGGAAGAGTGTCTTTTGGTTTGTCTCCCTCCCGATCCCATCTTGTTTCATTTATTCTTCTCCTACCCCCCAACCCCATTGCATCTCCACTTCCTCATATCAGGGAGATCATATGATAGTTATCTTTCTCCGATTGACTTATTTTGCTAAGCATAATACCCTCTAGTTCCATCCACGTCGTCGCAAATGGCAAGATTTCATTTCTTTTGATGGCTGCATAGTATTCCGTTGTGTATATATATACCACATCTTCTTTATCCATTCATCTGCTGATGGACATCTAGGTTCTTTCCATAGTTTAGCTATTTTGGACATTACTGCTATAAACATTCGGGTGCACGTGCCCTTTCGGATCACTACATTTGTATCTTTAGGGTAAATACCCAGTAGTGTGATTGCTGGGTTGTAAGGTAGCTCTATTTTCAACTTTTTGAGGAACCTCCAAGCTGTTTTCCAGAGTGGTTGCACCAGCTTGCATTCCTACCAACAATGTAGGAGGGTTCCCCTTTCTCCGCATCCTCACCAGCATCTGTCATTTCCTGATTTGTTAATTTTAGCCATTTTGACTGGTGTGAGGTGGTATCTCATTGTGGTTTTGATTTGTATTTCCCTGATGCCCAGTGATGTGGAGCACTTTTTCATGTGTCTGTTGGCCATCTGGATGTCTTCTTTGCAGAAATGTCTGTTCATGTCCTCTGCCTATTTCTTGATTGGATTATTTGTTCTTTGGGTGTTGAGTTTGCTAAGCTCTTTATAGAGTTTGGATACTAGCCCTTTATCTGATATGTCATTTGCAAATATCTTCTCCCATTCTGTCAGTTGTCAGTAGTAAAGTTTTATGTAGCAACTTGCTAGAGGTAAAATTTTATTACTTAAGTTGTGTGTTTGAATTTTTCTTATTAAATTTATTTATTTTTCAAGGGGCGCCTGGGTGGCTCAGTGGGTTAAAGCCTCTGCCTTCAGCTCGGGTCATGATCCCAGGGTCCTGGGATCAAGCCCCACATCAGGCTCTCTGCTCAGCAGGGAGCCTGCTTCCTCCTCTCTCTCTCTCTCTGCCTGCCTCTCTGCCTACTTGTGATCTCTATCTGTCAAATAAAATTAAAAAAATAAAATAAAATAAATTTATTTTTCAAAAAAAAGGTTTTTTTAAAGATTTTTATTTATTGAGAGAGAGACAGCAGGAGAGGGAATACAAGCAGGGGGAGAAATAGAGGGAGAAGCCGGCTTCCCGCTGAACAGGGAGCCCCATGCAGGGCTCGATCCCAGGGACCCTGGGGTCATGACCTGAGCCGAAGGCAGATGCTTAACCGACGCTTAACCGACTAAGCCCCCCAGGAGCCCCTGTCTTACTAAATTTAGAAGGAAAATCCAGTGTTTGGTTTTTGTTTGTTTGTTTTTAAAGATTCTGTTTATTTAGAGAGAGAGAGAGAGAGAGCATGAGCAGGGGAGGGGGGAGGGAGGGGAGAAGCATCCTCCCCACTGAGCATGGAGCCCAGCACCAGCCTGGATCTCACAACCGTGAGATCATGACCTGAGCCAAAATCAAGTCAGATGCTGAACAACTGAGCTACCCAAGTGCCTCAGAGAATCCAGTTTTTTATACTTAATTAAAAAATGTGCCCCATGGTAGTTTCATTTACCTCTGGGAATAGTGGGGTTTAAACAATACAAAAAAACACATTTATTTATATATGTATTCATTTATTTCCTTGGACATGAATGTTAGTATGAAAATTAGGATCACATAGACTTTAAACTATTTCAGTAGTAGAGAAGGGTGGATATTTATTCAATCAAGAGCTCTGTTATGCATATTAAACCATTAAGAAAATTAATTTCAAAATACAGAGCTAATACATTTCCTTATGCAATAATTTTAGACCATAGCCCTCTTAAAACACACAGCCCTACCCTAGATGATATCATTTATTTCTGCTTTGAGAAAATTGACATTATCTGAATCAAATTCTTTTGATTTCTTGAGTTTCTCTATTCTTCTCACATGACATAGTCTATTCATTAAGTTTCTTTGTGTCTTCAGACTTGTTCCTATTCTTTTCATCTCTTTCTTTCTAAAACTGAGGTCTCTACCTAGGCTCTTGATCCTGAGCTACTTCTTCCTGGGATTGGCTTCCTCATTGTCTCCTCTGTTATTTCCCACTCTTTCATTCATCTACCTGTACACACACAGGACTCCCTTTTCCTTAAAATCAATAAGAATAAAACGGGGATGGGGGTTAAGGGGGTAGGAAAAGAATAAATGAAACAAGATAGGATCGGGAGGGAGACAAACCAAAAGAGACTCTTAATGTCATAAAACAAACTGAGAGGGGTGCGGGGGAGGGTGATGGGGGTTACATTATATGTTTAAATGAAAATAAAAAATTAAAAAAGAATAAAAGCCCCTTAGTTGTCTCTGCTACTTCTGCAAACTGTGAACTCTCTTTTTTCCTCCTTTCTTCTGCTTCACCATGAGCAGTTGATCTCAGGTTCAGAGTAGCAGTCATACAGACATGACAGGATTTAATCTAGCACTGTAGCTTGTAAAACAGTAAGGACAGGAAATATTATCCAGCAACTAGCCATATCACATTTTTTGGCAGCCCTCACCTTATGGAGGGCATGCATAATTAAATTTAAGATGAGGTCAAAGTATGCGTTGCTCATCTTGACATTTACCAAACTTTCTGAAGTCATCTACATTTGCTCTTGTCACTCTAGCTTCTGAAACTTCTTTAGGGTCTGCTTTCTGCCCTTACCAATTGATTGGAACTGCTTTTTGAAAAAAATTTCAAAGGATCTATGTAGTAACCAAATTCAGAGAATCTTTTCTAAGTCCCCATCTTCCTTCAAATGTGTGTCATTGTATTCTTTTGAGTACCTTAGTCTTTTTTTTCTTTCAAGATTTTATTTATTAATTTGAGAGAGAGAGAGTACGACACAGGCATAGGAAGAAGCAGACTCCTCGCTGAGCAGGGGCCCAACACAGGGCTGGATCCCAGGACCCTAAGCCAAAGGCAGATGCTTAACCAACTGAGCCACCCAGGTGCCCCTGTTGAGTACCTTAATCTTTTTGAAACTTTTTCACCCTGATTTTTACAAACTTACTTATTCTAATACTTCTGTTATTGATTTGTTAAGATTTCAGTGATTCCTTCCCGCCCCAATTCCTTCTGCCTACTAAATGAGACATTCCCGTTATTCTCTTCTTATAGTTTCAGGTCTTTCCTTTCTGCCACCTCAGTTAAAACTGCAGAGATGAGGGGTGCCTCGGTGGCTCAGTGGGTTAAGTCTCTGTCTTCGACTCAGGTCGTGATCCCAGAGCCCTGGGATCAAGCCCTGAATTGGGCTCTGTGCTCAGCAGGGAGCCTGCTTCCCCCTCCCCCTCTGCCTGCTTCTCTGCCTTCTTGTGATCTCTCTTTCTCTCTGTCAAATAAATAGGTAAAATCTTTAAAAAAAAAACCAGACTGCAGAGATGACGGTCTTAAGCTATAATATCATTTCTGTTTATGTGCTAGATATTCTTGCTTAGATCTTATACTTATGTTTCAAATTCAAAATATATTAAATTGGTTTGTCATCATTTCTTTCTACTTCCGTCTTGCACTTTCCCTTCTCAACTTCCCTTGTTCACTGTGATTCATACATTCATCCACACAGAAGAATCTCAGAGTCACTGCATTCTGTGTGTTAGATGTTAACAGATTTTTCAGGAGAAAAAGTTCTGTGTTCACATAAGATTGAGAAATGCGGGGCGCCTGGGTGGCTCAGTGGGTTGAGGCCTCTGCCTTTGGCTCAGGTCGTGGTCCCAGCGTCATGGGATTGAACCCCGCATCGGGCTCTCTGCTCAGCTGGGAGCCTCCTTCCTCCCTCTGTCTCTGCCTGTCTCTCTGCCTACTTGTGATCTCTGTCAAATGAATAAACAAAATCTTTAAAAAAAAAAAAGATTGAGAAATGCTAGGTTGAACAAGTTCAAATAGGATTTTTTAAAATGCCACTGAACTTCTCAAACCCTTTAATTAATTAATGTGCTCATTTCAAAGTGGAATATTCCTAAAATTTATTTGCTCATAGAATCCCTTCTTTGGGATAAAATTAGTGTAAGAAACACAGTTGAAAAGTCAGTTTGACTCCTCTTTCCCTGGCATACTATCCCGATTTGAGTTTTCTTTATCCTAAATTTATTTTATAATTCTAATTTATTTCCTATGTGTTCTTTCTCTTTTGCCTTGACTGCCCCCACCCCAGTTAAGACCTTGTCCTGTCCCCTTACAGTTAGATTTCTTGGTAATCTTTCTCTTGGTTCCTTTGTCTTCTAACATTACCCTCTCCAATCTGTTATCTTCAGTAACACCCACTAATTCTTTCTGAACCAGTGTGTTGACATCATTACAGTTCAGACATAATCAGTGTGTACTTGCAAAGGCATATCTCCAGCTTAACTGCTCATTAATTTCATCTATAAATCCTTTGATTTATCTAGTTTTTATTCTTCCATGGTGACTGAACAGGAGTTGGACTTCCCCCTATTTCTCTGTTTACCTCCATCTCTGCTTATGATGCCACTGTCACCTCAGCCAGTAGAGTATGCAACTCTTTTTTTTTAAGATTTTATTTTAGTATATGTGCTGCCGAAGCGAGCACAAGATTTTATTATAGAGAGAGAGTAGTCAGGAGAGCACATCACTCTTGTTTTTTCTTTTTAAGATTATATTTATTGTAGGAGGAGAAAGAGACAAGCATGCAAGAGCATGATCTCAGGATCATGGGAGCAGGCAGGGCTCCAGGCTCAGTGGGGAGTTGGCTTGAGATTCCCTGCCCCTCTCTCTCCCTTGCCCCTGCCTCTCCTGCCACCTATTGTCATCTTTTCCCCATACTTAAATTCTGCATATTCTTTTAAACCCCGCCCAAAAATGCTTTCATAAATATGTCTTCCCAGTTGTTTATAATTCTTTTTCTCCCTCTTAATTTGTTTGTACCATTTACATGGTACTTAAAATGTTTTACTTCAATAGTTTGCAGATCCTCTGCAGGTATCCCTGCTATACACAAAATAATTTTGTGCTTATATTATTTTGCTTATTTATATATATTTGTGCTTATATTTATTGAGTGGTGTGGAAAAGTAGACAACTTGTTAATCTACTTGCATTTTTATTTTTCTTTTAGGAAGAGCTCTTACTTGTGGCTTATAAAGAATGTCACAAAGCTGTGATGAGGTGCAGTACAAGTTTTATATCTAGTAGCAAGGCAGTAGTACAATTGTGTGGTCATACTCTGGAAACTAAATCCTACAGAGTATCCGAAGATCTTGTAAGCATACATCTGCCGCTCTCTAGGACTCTTGCTGGTGAGTATTTGCTTTTTGCAGGTTTCTATTAGCTTTGTTTTTTAGATATTCAGGGTAGTGGAATTATTTCTGTTTTTGTTCTGTGCTCAGTATGTACAGACATACTCAGATCAGATACTGCAGTTAAGAACTGTCACTGTCCTTCAAAGAACATCTATCTAAGGATGCTTGTGAACCTGGGCCTTTTTTTATCTGGATCAACTAATGGATCCTTATAATACAAACTTAAGGACCTACTTGGTAACTCATCTTCAACTCAGACTTAAATATAGCAAAATCTTGTTGCTGATTTGTTTTTGTTTTGTTGTTGTTTCAGATTTTTAAATTCTCATTTTTTTTTAATTGAAGTATGGTTAACACACATTATTACTGGTTTTTAACACCCTTTCTGCTTGATTACACCGGTGTGTTGTCTGTGTCATTGTTCCTTTCACCACTAAAAGAAAGAAATCATAAATTTTCTTTAATCATTCTTTGATTTGTATTTCCATGTAAATTGGCCCTGTCAGGTTTTTTAAAACAACTTTATTTAAGTGCATTTATTTATTTATTTATTTATTATTAAATAATACTGATAGTAGCTTTCTAATTTAGTTAGTTGGGAAGTCAGGAAGCTCTACTCCCAAGGCGGGGCTTGAGCTCACAATCCTGAGATCAAGAGTCACATACTCAGGGAGCCTGTGTGGCTTAGTTAAGTGTCTGACTCTTGGTTTCAGCTCATGTCATGATCTTGGGATCATGGGATTGAGCAGGTCTGCAGGCTCAGTGGTCTCAGTGGGAAGTCTGCTTGAGATTCTCTGCCCCGCTCTCTCACTCCCCCTCTGCCTCTCCCTCCCCCGCCCCCTGCTCTCTTATGCTTGCCTTTCTCTCCCTAAAATAAATAAAATCCTAAAAAAAAAAAACGAGTTACGTGCTCTACTGACTGAGCCAGCCAGATGCCCCTACATATATATTTTTAATTGTAGTAAAATATACATATAATACAAAGTTTATTATTTTAACCATTTAAAAAAATTTTTATGCACCCCACCCAGTGCTCCATGCAACACGTGCCCTCCATAATACCCATCACCAGCCTCACCCAGCCCCCCATTCCCCTCCCCTCCAAAACCCTCAGTTTGTTTCTCAGAGTCCATAGTCTCTCACGCTTCGTCTCCCCCTCCGATTTCTCCCAACTCCGTTCTCCTCTGTGTATACAGTGGCATTAAGTACGTCACGTTGTTGTGCAGTCATCACCACCATCCATGTTCGGAATTTTTTTCATCTTTCCCCACTGAAATTTGGTACCTATTCAATATAGTGCTTCTATCCCCATTCCATGCAGTACCTGGCAATCACATTTCTACTTTCCATTTCTAGAACTTGACTACTCTAGGTACCTCACATAATTAAAATCATACAATATCCTTTAAGAACTGGCTTATTTCACTCACTGCAATATCCTTAGTTTATCCATGTTATAGCATCTATCAGAATTTCCTTCCTCTTTGAGGCTGAATAATATTCCATAGTATGTCTGTGTGTACACACACATACACCCTTTTGCTTATGCATTCATCCACAAATGGATGTTTCCACCTTTTGGCTGTTGTGAATAATGTTACTGTGAATATGAGTATACAAGTATCTGTTTGAGCCCTTGTTTTCAGTTCTTTGTGGTATGTATTTTAAGTGGAATTGCCGGCTCATAAGGTAATTCTGCTTTTTAATTTTTTGAGGAAATTCCATACTCGTTTTCTTTCTTTCTTTCTTTCTTTTTTTTAAAATATTTTATTTATTTATTTGAAAGAGATAGGCAGAGAGGCAGGCAGAGAGAGAGAGAGAGAGAGGAGAGAGGAGGAAGCAGGCTTCCCACTGAGCAGAGAGCCCGATGCCAGCTTGATCCCAGGACCCTGAGATCATGACCTGAGCCAAAGGCACAGACTTTAACCCACTGAGCCACCCAGGCACCCCCATACTCGTTTTCATAGCAACTGCATCGTTTTACATTCCCACTGGCAGTGCCCAAGGATTCCATTTTTTCCACATCCTCACCAACACTTCTTATTTTCTATTTTTTAAAAAAATAGCCATCCTAATGAATGAAGTGGTAGCCCATTGTGGTTTTGATGTGCATTTCCCCAATGATTAGTGACTCTTTTTTTTTTTTAATATTTTATTTATTGATTTTTTAGAGAGAGAGAGAGAGAAAGTGCGAGCTCAGGCAGACAGAGTGGTAGACAGAGGCAGAGGGAGAAGCAGGCTCCCTGCCGAGCAAGGAGCCCGATGTGGGACTCGATCCCAGGACCTGGGATCATGACCTGAGCCGAAGGCAGCCGCTTAACCAGCTGAGCCACCCAGGCGTCCCTGATTAGTGACTCTTGAGCATCTTTTCCTTTGGCCATGTTTATATCTTCTTTGAGAAGTGTTTATTCAAGTCCTTTGTATGTTTTTTAATCATATTTATTTGTTGTTGGAGATAGATATCAGATATATGATGTGCAAATATTTTTTCATTCTGTGCATTGCTTTTCTACTCTTTTGATAGTGTCCTTCTCAATCATTGCTAAATCTAATGTATTGAAGCCTTTTCCCTGTTTTCTTCTAAGAATTTTATAATTTTAGCTCCTATGTGTAGCTTTTTGATTAATTTAGTTAAATTTTGTACATGGTGTAATTGACATGATTTTTATGTCACTTCTATTTTTATAAAAAGAAATACTTAAATTAGCTTTCTTTTTTTATGCTTATTTAAGAGCAGAATAAGAAAATACCTTGAGAGGCAGCATATTATTTTTACATAATATATAAGCACATCTTGCGTAATATAGGATATTATATAGTAGTAATATTAATATATTACTGTGTTTCAGTAATTAGAAATCAAAAGTTTACATTGCTAAACTCAATAAATGTATATTTCCATCTCATAAGATAATAAACTTGAGGAGTTAATAAGGCATTTAACTGGGTTTATTCTTTTTTCATTTCTCTTTCTCTCTCTTTTTTTCCCCCCCCCCCTTTTTTTTTTTTTTTTTTATAACTGTTAGGTCTTCATGTACGTTTAAGCAGGCTGGGAGCTGTTTCAAGACTGCATGAATTTGTGCCTTTTGTAAGTGACTCTATTAAGTGTTGATTTACTTATATCCTATTTCTAAACACCTCTTGGTTGATGAGAGGGAAGAAAAATTTTGAAACCTACCTGAATAATTCCCAATTAGTCCTTTCATGTCTCTCTATAAGTACATTGAAATCTGTATCACAAGAACTTGGAATTATCTCATTCAGGTCCATCCATTTTACAGATGAGAAAACTGAGGACTCTGTAGTGCCATAACTTTGAGACACATACAAGACCTCTGAAAAATAACAAAATTGCTCATCTGTTTCAGGAGGACTTTCAAGTAGAGGTACTAGTGGAATATCCTTTGCGTTGTCTGGTATTGGTTGCCCAGGTTGTTGCTGAGATGTGGCGAAGAAATGGGCTCTCTCTCATTAGCCAGGTATGGCAAGTCCTGTTTACATTTATGAGTATGTTCATTCTCTGATTGTTCTTTCTTTTATTTAATTTTACCTTGTGTCCCTGGATTTTGGTGACTATTTCCTTTTCGGATTTTGCTATTTCCTGTTCTCTTATAGAAACTCAGAATGAAAGTTCTAGTAACGATATAGGCTTTTGTTACTTTATCCTATTGAGTAAATAGATTAAATGAAAGCCAGTAGAAACCTGTCCATTAGTATAGGTCTTTTCTGAAGATTTCCTTACTTGGGGACATGTAGTCTTCCCACCACCCTTATTTTTTTTTGTTTTTTGTTTTTTGTGTTTTAAACATTTTGGTTATTTATCTGACAGAGAGAGCATGAGCTGGGAGGAAGAGCAAGGGGAGAGAGAGAGAAGCAGGCTCCCCTCTGAGCCAGGAGCCCAATACGGGATTTGATCCCAGGACTCTGGGATCATGACCTGAGGTGAAGGCAGATGCTTAACTAAACCAACTGAGCCACCCAGATGCCCCGATTTAGAGCATTTTAAACTCTGAAGTATTTTCATGCCATATTTCCTTCAAAATCTCACAAATCCCTTAAAATAATTCAGAGATTTACAGTTTTTTCCCCACTAAGGAGTTCTTGGAATTTTTCATTTTGAGAAAGTTTTAGGATTCTGTTTAAATAAAATAATTCTTGTAACTTCTGTTCTACCTTTTATTTTATAGGTATTTTATTACCAAGATGTTAAATGCAGAGAAGAAATGTATGATAAAGATATCATTATGCTTCAGGTACCTATTGAAATTACTTTTGATATTTAAGTCTTAACTTTCCTTCTTAGATCCCTTATAATGAGAAAAGGTACTATAATTATTTTTAGCTTTATTTAAAATTTTCTTACTGTTAAAACTAAAAATAGAAGGGACTACTACATTATCTTCTGCAGACTGTATACTATTTCTGAGTCCTACTAGAGACGAATGTTTCTTCATTTAATACATGTAGAACTGTGATGCTGCATTTCTTTCACAGATTGGTGCGTCTTTAATGGATCCCAACAAGTTCTTGTTACTGGTACTTCAGAGGTATGAACTTGCTGATGCTTTTAATAAGACTATATCCACAAAAGACCAGGTAAGAACAGAAGTAGACATGTGAATAAATTCCAAAGGAAATATTTTTGTTAACAATTTTAATCATATTTAGGATTTTTTTTTCTTTAGGTATATATCCAAAAATCACACATATACATTCAACATGCATATATACCTACATATGCACACATACACTCTTTTAAAAAATTTAAAAGATTAATAATTTAAAAAATCACATGAAATAGCCTGCCTTCTAGAAATGATCACTTTTTTAAAAAAAATGTTGTTAGTTAACACAAGGTGCAATATAGGTTTCTAGAGTAGAATTCACTGATTCATCACTAATATACAATACCCAATGCTCATCACAAGTGCCCTCTTTAAGACCCATCACCTCTATCTAGTCCATCCCCTCCATCAACCCTTTGTTTGTTCTCTAGCATTAAGAGTCACTTATGGGGGCGCCTGGGTGGCTCAGTTGGTTAAGCGACTGCCTTCGGCTCAGGTCATGATCCTGGAGTCCCAGGATGAGGTCCCACATCGGGCTCCCAGCTCCACGGGGAGTCTGCTTCTCCCTCTGACCTTCTCCTCACTCATGCTCTCACTGTCTCTCTCTCAAATAAATAAATAAAATATTAAAAAAAAAAAAAAAGAGTCACTTATGGGGGCACCTGGGGAGCTCAGATGTTGAGTGTCTGCCTTCGACTCAAGTTGTGATTCCAGGGTCCTGGGATTGAGCCCCGCATTGGGCTCCCTGCTCTATGGGGAGCCTGCCTCTCCCTTTATAACTCCCCCTGCTTGTGTTTCCTCCCTTGCTGTGTCTCTCTCTGTCAAATAAATAAATAAAATCTTTGGGGGGGAAAAAAAAGAGTCATTTATGGCAGGTATCTGTGGTTCAGTCCGTTAAGTGTCTGCCTTTGGCTCAGGGTCCTGGGATCAAGCACCACATTGGGCTCCCTGCTTAGCGGGGAAGCCTGCTTCTCCCTCTGTCTGCCACTCCCCCTGCTTGTAGCTTTCTCTCTCTCTGTCGCTGTGTCAAATAAATAAAATCTTTAAAAAAAAAAAAGTCACTTATGGCTTGGTTCCCTCTCTCCTTTTTGTTTTCTGCCTTCCCATATGCTCATCTGTTTTCTTTTTTAAATTCCACAAATGAATGAGATCATATGGTATTTGTCTTTCTCTGACTGACTTATTTCATTTAACATAATATACTCTAGCTCCATCCACAATGTTGGCAGGATTTCATTCTTTTTAATGGCTGAATAATATTCCCCTTGCATCTTCTTTATCCTTTCATCAGTTGATGGACATATGAGCAATTTAGCTATTGTTCATAATGCTGCTATAAACATCAGGTTGCATATCCCCCTTCAAATCTGTATTTTTTATTGTTTGGGTAAATACCTAGTAGTGCAATTGCTGGATCATACAGTAGTTCTATTTTTAACTTTTTGAGGAACCTCCAAACAGCTCTGGAGTGGCTGTACCCATTTGCATTCCCACCAACAGTGCAAGAGGCTTGCCCTTTCTCCACATCCTTGCCAACACCCATTGTTTCTTGTGTTGTTAATTTTAACCATTCTGTCAGGTGTGAAGTGGTATCTCATCATGGTTTTTATTTGTATTTTCCTGATGTTGAGTGCTGTTGAGCATCTTTTCCTGTGTCCATTAGCCATCTGGATATCTTCTTTGGAAAAATGTCTCTTCATGTCTTCTGCCCATTTCTTTTTTTATATTTAAAGATTTTTGTTTATTTATTTTCTCAGAGAGAGAGAGAGGGAGAGAGGGACAAGCAGCAGGCAGAGGGAGAGGGAGAAGCAGGCTCCCCGCTGAGCAGAGAGCCAATGTGGGGTTCGATCCCAGGACCCTGGGATTATGACTTGAGCAGAAGGCAAATGCTTAACCAACTGAGCCACCCAGTCGCCCCTCTTCTGCCCATTTCTTAACTGGATTATTTTTTGGGGGGGGGGTTGAATTTATTAAGTTCTTTGTAGATTTTGAATACTAACCTTTATCAAATAGGTCATTTGCAAATATCCCATTCTGAAAGCTGCCTTTTAGTTTTGTTAAATGTTTCTTTCACTGTGCAGAAGCTCTTTATCTTGATGAAATCCCAGGAGTTCATTTTTGTTTTTGTTTCCCTTGCCTTTGGCCAGATGTCTAATAAGTTGCTATGGCAGAGATCAAAGAGATTTCTGCCTGCGTTTCCCTCTAGGACTTTGATGGTTTCTTGTCTCACATTAAAGTCTTTGATCCATTTTGAATTTATTTTTCTGTATGGTGTAGGAAAGTGGTCCAGTTTCATTCTTCTGGATGATGCTGTCCAGTTTTCCCAACACGATTTAAGAGACTTTCTTTTTTTAAGATTTTATTTATTTGAGAGAGAGAGAGAGAGCACACGAGTGAGCATGAGAGAAGGTCAGAGGGAGAAGTAGACTCCCCGGGGAGCTGGGAGTCCAATGCAGGACTTGATCCCGGGATTCCAGGATCATGACCTGAACCGAAGGCAGTCGCTTAACCAACTGAGCCACCCATGCGCCCAAGAGACTTTTTTCTATTGGATATTCCTTCATGCACTGTTGAAGATTATTAACCGTAGAGTTGAGGGTCCATTACTGGGTTCTCTATTCTGTTCCATTGATCTGTGTGTCTGTTTTTGTGCCAATACCATACTGTCTTGATGACAATAGGTTTGTAATATAGCTTGAAATCTGGAATCATGATACCTACAGTTTTGTTTTTCCTTTTCAGAATTGCCTTGGCTCTTTGGGGTCTTTGTGGATCCATACAGATTTTAGGATTGTTTGTTCTAACTCTGAAAAATGCTTGTGGTATTTTGATAGGGGTTGCACTAAATGTGTAGATTGCTTTGGGTAGTATAGACATTTTAATTATGTTTGTTCTTCTAATCCATGAGCATGGAATGCTTTTCCATTTCTTTGTATCCTTTTCCATTTCTTTCATAAATGTTCTATAGTTTTCAGAGTACAGATCTTTTACCTCTATAGTTAGATTTATTCCTAGGTATCTTCCTGTTTGCAGTGCATTTGCAGATGGGATTGATTCCTTGATTTCTTCTTCTGCTGCTTCATTGTTGATGTATGGAAATGCAACACATTTCTGCACATTGATTTTATATCCTGTGACTTTACTAAATTTAGAAATGATCACTTAAGTTTTGGTGTCCTGATTGTTTTTAAACCAAAAATTGGATAATTTTGTATGTGCTACTTTGTAATTTGCTTTCTCTGCTTAATGAGATATTATGCTATATTTTTTCTTGTCATTAAATAAATATACAAGCACATCATTTTTTACATAATAATTTTTAATTTTTTTTTTTAAAGATTTTATTTATTTATTTGACAGAGATCACAAGTAGGCAGAGCAGCAGCAGAGATAGAGGAGGAAGCAGGCTCCCCGCTGAGCAGAGAGCCCGATGCGAGGCTCGATCCCAGGACCCCTGAGATCATGACCTGAGCCGAAGGCAGAGGCTTTAACCCACTGAGCCACCCAGGCACCCACATCATAATTTTTTAGATTTTTTAAAAATTTATTTGACAGAGACAGCGACAGAAGGAACACAAGCAGGGGAGTGGGAGAAGGAGAAACAGGCTTCTCACTGAGCAGGGAGCCCAGCGTGGGGCTCGACCCAAAGACCCTGGGACCTTGACCTGAGTGGAAGTCAGACGCTTAACTACTGAGCCACCCAGGCGCCCCTACATCATAATTTTTAATGGCTGTATATTATTGTACTATATAATTACATTACACCTTAGTCCTCTATTGCTGTCTATTTCTAGAGTTTTGGTCTCAGAAACATCTCTGAACCTTACGGTTTAAACACTTGCCTAATTATTTTGTTAAGATAACTTTTTGGTAGTAGATTTGCTGACGAAGACAGTGTGCTCTTTCTTAAGACTCTTAATACAGATTGTCAAATTGCTCCTGGAAGTCACTCAGATTTACCCTGTCTAGCACTGTGTACATCTGTAATGACACTGGTATTTTTAATCTTCTTTGAAGCAGTAGGTGAAAGCTGGTCTTTCATTTGTAGGTGTAGTTCTTTAATTAGCAGTGAGGCTGGTCATGTTTTCTTGATTATTGGCCTTTTTCTCCCCCTTTCTGATAGTAAATTATCTTTCTAGTCCTTCAGCCTTTTTCTGTTTTTGTCAAAGTTCTTGTTTAATAAGTATATTCTTCATTTATTGTTTTTTTTCACAATTTATTATTTGTTGTCCTATACAGTTTCATTATACCTTTATTGCTTTGAAATGTGATATGAACTTATAAAGGAGTCCTTACCTTATTTGAATTCATGAATCATGTTATTTTATGCTTTTACATTGAAAGTTAGTTGCAAAGGACCAAAGAATAGGATATAAAATATAAAGCTAATTTTTAGTCATTTTGTATTCATTGAAAAAAATGAATGTCTAATTTGCTACATTGCTAAATAAGAGGTGTATTAAGGAAAGCTACTGTCACTGTAACTGGGATCTATTATTTGAAGCCACTGTCCCACCAACAGATAAGAAGGAAGTCATTAGAATTAGTTTATTGACTTAAGGCTATATGGTAATGATCATGAAAACAGTAATATTTTTTTTAAAGATTTTATTTATTTATTTGACAGACAGAGATCACAAGTAGGCAGGGAGGCAGGCAGAGAGAGGGGGAGAAGCAGGCTCCCCACGGAGCAGAGAGCCCGATGTGGGGCTCGATCCCAGGGCTCTGGAATCATGACCCGAGCCGAAGGCAGAGGCTCAACCCACTGAGCAACCCAGGAACCCCAGAAAACAGTAATATTTTTATTGAGTTATTACTTGCCAGGTACTGTGAACCTTATGGAATTTGATGTCAGAAAAGGGAATTATTCACCTAATAATCTGTTGTAGTCTGGAAGAAAATACTGGACTGCATAGGCCACGAGCCTGATCCAGAATTCTATGTTTTATGAAAGCTTTTGGTTCATATGTAACTAATTTATTCTTTTTTGATTCAATAGGATTTGATTAAACAATATAATACATTAATAGAAGAAATGCTTCAAGTCCTCATCTATATTGTAGGTAAGATTATAAAACATGTTTGAAATAGGTTATGAGTTCTTTTTAGAGAGAACATTAATAAAAACTATAATTTATCATTTTACTCATCTCCCAAACATAGAATATTAGAGATTAATGTGACTAATATGAGTGATATATTTAGAGACCCAGCTTTTGAAAAAGGACAGCTCTATTATATCTTTATTTTTCAATACCTGAATTATAATTGTTTGGTCTTGTTTGTAGAGGTCTGGAATACAATTATCCTACTTAGAAATGTAGATGAAAAATATTTATACATTGAGTGCTAAAAATCTTATTTACAGATGAAATTTCAGTGTAAAATAGATCTAAATAAAATATATTTTCATCATGTCATTCTGTTAAATTACTTTGTGCAAATATTAGCCATACTTTTATTTTTTTATGTTCTATTTTATAGTCTGTTGGTTTTATCAGCTAAGAGAAAGTTCTTAACTCCTCATTCTAGCTAGTTATTTTTTACTTTACTGCAGCCAGCATGGCTTTATATTAGTAGTTCCTAGTGAGGATTCTAGCCATTAGCTAAATCTGAAAACATGGGTTTATTTTACTTGTTGTGAAAGAATTATTTATTGCCTGCTTGTCTCAGCAGGAAGTATGATAAACCTTCATTGCTAAAAGAGATGGAAATGTGTAAAAGATTTTTAATTTAATGCTATACTTTATTAAATTAAAAAAAACTTGAGGGAAGTTTTAATGTTTGTTCTTGTAATGTTGTGTGAAGAATTTCTAGTACTGTATTATGTTTTTGCTATTTTATATTTTTACTGTTTTATTATTGCTACTATTATTTTTCTGTTATTGTGTTTATCCAGAATTATTGGTTTTTTCCTCCTATGTGATTTGATTTTTGGTTAATACTTGCTATATTCTTGAGTATAGTAAGTTCATTACTTTCAGGAGTCAACATTTAATATATATCATTTATATATATAATTAACATATATGTAATTATATAATCTATAGTAATTACATAGTATATTATACATTGTATTATTAGTTATTTATAATATGTTATGTTATTGTTATTTATAATATGTTAATTATCAAGAGCATGCCATCTATATTCTTTGGGTCTCAGAGTCCTGATTTGTAAAGTTTGAGGCTAATCTACATGGTCTCTAAAGTTCTTTCTAACACTGAGGGATTGTTTTAGGTGCAAGAAAATTGAAAGTTATAAGTGCTTTACATATGTTAAGAGGAGTGATCAGTTTGAAATGAATTCATTTCACAAAAGTCATTCTTTGGCTAATGTGTAGAATTTATCAAATCTCTTAGGCAAGAGTTTTCTGTCTTTAAAAGAACCTTGTTATAAATATCATAGGACGTAGTATACATGTTGTTCTGAAAATCAGTGGTGACATAAGGCCAGTTACTTTAGGCCTTCTTTTTCTTTTATTTATTTATTTATTTGTTTGGTTTTTTTCTTTAAGCTTTTTTATTTAAACATATAATGTAACCCCACCACCCTCTCCCAACCCCCCTCCTCCCCCACCCCCCTCAGTTTGTTTTATGGCATTAAGAGTCTCTTTTGATTTGTCTCCCTCCCGATCCCATCTTGTTTCATTTTTTCTTTTCCTACCACCTTAACCCCCACCCCCGTTGCATCTCCACTTCCTCATATCAGGGAGATCATGTGATAGTTGTCTTTCTCTGATTGACTTATTTCGCTAAGCATAATACACTCTAGTTCCATCC